>JAOCNA010000023.1:3189931-3202475 GCA_026546675.1 Papilio helenus | reverse complement strand
AAATTTTAATAAATTATGAAAATATAC
The DNA here is from genome assembly GCA_026546675.1 of Papilio helenus. Lineage (NCBI taxonomy): Eukaryota > Metazoa > Arthropoda > Insecta > Lepidoptera > Papilionidae > Papilio > Papilio helenus. The sequence goes on along the minus strand of JAOCNA010000023.1, from coordinate 3,202,448 downwards.
ATCGTCTTGTTATTTTACATAATAAAACGTTTCAACCAAAGACATCTCAATATAGACAAAGCAAAATGAACAAATAGCTATTGTCCTACAACTTCACGAAGCCAAGAGATATGTACGTTAAGAATCACCTGTATATTTGAATCTTTGGTTTCAACTGAACTCTATTCAGGCTACAAGCCGTGGCTTTTTGTGCCTATTTGAATTACGCCATTTTGGCGCTGATGTAGCAGTGTTAGAAACTATAACTACTTTCAACTCTCGCTTTTAAAATAGGAGTCATAGATTATAGAATGACACACAGATTTTATAGAGGTAAGTGAATTTATTTGAGAAAAATATTTACAAGTAATCTTTAATAATTTATGTCAATTTGGTTTTTAAATAAGTAAATACATAATACATTTATCGTATTTCTAGAATGGAGATATAACAAAATTAATAATAAAAGGTTAGTAAGAAATCCAAGACAAAATGGCGATATAATTCCGTATTGAATTAATTTACGGCGCTGGTTTTGCCTGCTCTTTATCCGTTGCCATCTTTTCCGTTCTGTTCTACTTTTTTATCCAAACTATCTTCTAATGAACTTTTTGATAACTGCCGTAGAATTTTCTCGAATATTTTTGGCGCGCTTTTCGTATTCGGCAACGAAATATCCGTTTGAGTAGTGACAGTCTCCCATCTCTTTTCCTCCTTCACTTCTACAGGTAAGACTGTCTCTTTCAAATCGAGTGTCAAAGTTTTCTTTTTAATTTCCTTTTCCTCCGTTTCTTTAATTTCTTGAATCTTTTCGGTTACATCGTCTTTGTCTTTTGTTCTTCTGTCTATAGCTTTAGAGACAACGCTGCCTAGAATTTGTGCGCATTTTATTATATTTTGCGTCTCTTTTGCTGTTAAATGTAACCCTTCTTGTTTTATTAGATCGTGAATGTTAATAGATTTATCTGGTGAACGTTTAACAGAGCCATCTGTTGAGAATTCTGTAAAATAAAATAAGATCGTACATTTTGTACTAACGCATTAAAACTTAACTAAAACCAATTTATAAAAAGAAATATAATTAACAGTATTAAATTTAGTAAGACCTAAATTGATTACGACCTATGATTTTTCCGATCAATTATTTTCAAAATAGCGCCATCTATTGTTCAAATTTAATTACTTTTCTTTTCATTAATAAACACAAGATGGCGCTGTAACTAAATTATTGAGAAACCTACAATTCTCATAAATCCACTCACCAAAGTCCAATAAATCTAAATCATCGCTGCGATAAGGCGTAGGGCAGTGGTCGTAGTGGGCGCTTGTAGGCCCGTTGTACCGCGCCCAGAAATGAGCCCATTCGCCCTCAGCGGGGCCCACGCGACTTGATTCCTGCCACGTGCTGACACAGCAACTGAACAGTTTTAAAAGTCATACTCATATTGTAAATGTGAAAGTTTGGATCAAAGAGATTCAAAATATAGACATAAATGACACTTTACTTAAAACATTTTTACATTTAACGCCATCTATTGATATATCCTCAAAACCATTAATTTTTAATTCATTTAATTGCCAATAGATGTCATTAAATATTATTCTATAACAAAAGATGGAATTTATTATTATTATTATTTTTTTTTTAATTTATTTTTACAGGGGGCTTTGTCGCGAAGCGACCATAACGCCCCATAAGTCTAAAGAAAACAAAACTCAATAATCATTTTGTTTTTGATACCAACAAATAACAACTGACAGTTATTCATTATTTAAATCGTCAAAACTTAACACGTTTTAACTGTAATTTAAAAATGTTAAGCAAGCAAACACTTAAACTCGTGTTGAATGTTGGTAGTTGTAATTTTTTCGGCCGCTAATTTTCATAAAATTTAAATAATGCAATCCGCGAGCACACGATTTAATTTCGGCCGTGAGGCTAGCGGGCCGGGGAATGATTAAAGCTCGTACGTAAGCAGTGCAACAAATGTGCGGTGCTCGCGGGGCCGCGGCCGCTCGCACAGTCCGCGGTATGCGTATCACATCGATATCAACATTCAAACCACTACTATTTGATTCATATTCACTGATAAACGATCGATAACTCACGTAGATTAGTTGTCACTAAACCTTTAAAGAGAAAGACTTAAGTAGTCTAAAAGTGGTTGTTTGTGATTGAACTAGCTTTTGGATTTTTGTTCCAGTACCATAAAAAGTACAATTAACTAACGAACATGCAAGTAATAGGATTTTTAAAAAGTGGCGATAAGTGGCGCAAATTTTGTAATTCAATTTAGAAATAAACAAGAATGTATTGAGATTGAATGTGGATAGCTACAAAGGTAGAAGACCGAAGAAAGTATAGATAGATTGGTGCTAAATTAAACTTAAGAAAAATGTCACATTTGATGTGACATTAAAGATATATTGTCCCTAATATATATTACATTATATATTGTTTGTTAAATTGTTATTTTAAACAATGTAAGTTTCCATTTCTGTAACATTACGAAATGGAAATTAATTCGCAGTTCAAACTTACAAAGCTATAAAACTGGTTAATTCATGTTAAATACAGAGTTAATATATAATGATATATTGCAGATTCATCATATGTAGATTATATAATATTGTTGGCTCTTCACAGATATTTATTTATTGTTTATAGCTAGTGAAATACACATATTTCAGTGTTACTATTATCAGAATTTCTTAACTATTTAAAAATATAAATTATTTTTCTTCAAGATAATTATATCTGTATGACAGTGCTTAGAGAGTTGTTAATTAATTTGTAAATCGTTATTCGATTTCTCTACTCTCAATAATTAGTTAGAAACGTAGCGCTACAAGTTTGAAAAAGGGTTCTAGAATTTTAAAGAATGATCTTTAGATGCTCTTAATTGTAGATACAATAGATAATTGATTTGTTAAGCAATTCGAGAACTAAATGGGGCCAATTTCGTGCCCGAGTTGATAAAGTTTATTCCATAATTATTGTATTAAAAAATCGTTTCTAGCGCCAATAGTGATCGGAAAATAATTTGACTTAAAAACCATTGAAAGGAAATATATTTTCTTGGTCAGGATATTAATGGAAGAATGTATTTAAGTGGACCAACTGCCCTTAAATGACAGAATAGAAGATATGTTAAAACAAATCAAGGTTATTCAAAATATTTTCCGTACACTATTATTCAAAACAGTTGTATGTAATAAAAAGTTATTTAAAATGTACTGCCTTAAATGACTATCTCAATTATCTTGCCTTAAATTATATCAAAATAAATATAAAAAGAAAAAAAACAGGCAGTAAATTTTAAGTAATTTGTAGATAATTTTCGGCTCAGTGCCTCAATGTAGAATAAATATTATCAATGCATTAAAATTTTACCTCTCATAAGTAATCGCAAAACCAATAGTTCTATATAAAAATTATTTATCTTCATATAAAAAGAGACGATATTATATTATATTAATAGTCCATAGACAAGTTGAATCCATATCTTTTTTGGTTATGCACTTAGGCAATAGAAAATGCAAAAGTAATATAGATGGAAATGAATAGAATGGTTACATGACATAGAATTATTTGTTCATGAAAAATTCATCGGTATGCAATAAGGTGTTAATTACTATTTTTAGAATCTTTAAAGAGAATAATAAAAGTTACAGCAAAACTAGAAAATCTTTTGAATTCATGTTATGTTATGTTTCAATTTGTTATAATTTTATTTTTACCTCTTTTTGTTTTGTATCTTATGACGTCATACGAGGTCGTATTTGGCGAATGTAAGCCAAAAACAAGAATTAATTTTATGAATTATTTTTTTAAAATATATTTTCAGCATTGTCGTAGAAAAATTGTCTAGACTTTAAATGCAAACATGTCATACTTTCGTTCTACAAATCGATTGAAATATGCGCGTTATTTGAAGATACTTTCAAATATAATTTAACCGTGGATGTTCACTAATGAAACAGTTTAAAAAAGATATATTGTCATCGCTTTGATTCTCTCTTTAAAAACAGAGATAATAATGTCATATTCTTCATTTGTTTCTGCAGTGTTAACCCACGGTTAAGAAGAAAAAAATCCTACATCGAAGTGTCACATTTGATTGTAATCTTTGAAGGTGGTTAAATTATTGTCACTGGTGATAAACGCAACGACGATGCTATTTTTGACTTTATAAAAAAATATACATTACTATAACATACATTTTAATTGTTAAAGTAGCAAAGTAACAACACGGGTTATTAGTAAAGATTAGAATAAGTATTTATAATATAATTTAGATTTAAATTGTGTTGTTAACAATGGAGTGAATTTTCTAAAGTGTAGAAAATGTGTAGTCAGGAAGTGAGGACTGATCAGGTAGGTATGACACTGTCCACGTGTCGTAGCGGTTTGGTTAGAGCTAGATTTATGTTTAACAATATGCTTTCTATGTTGCTCAAAATGACGCTATGCGAGAACAAAGTATTTTTGGTTCAGTACAAATTATTGCTTTTGTGATTTTTATTTTATTATTAAAGTTTTTTTCTTTGTTACGATCTGTAGATTATGAGGCTTTATATCTTTTTAAATTCTTGTTAATTGTTTTGATTTCTGTTTTTTTTTTCTCTACCTACTTATATGTTTACTTATAAATCTCTTGTTATGTTTTAATTATGATTCGGAATGCAGCTAGAAATGTTTTTTTTATCGATTTTCAACTTAACAACCCACCTTTTGTGATCTTAAGCTAAGAGAGCTGAAGCGTTATTATTTAATTACGTACCTCCAACAGGTACTACCGAACTTGCCGAAATAGTTCCAAATGCAATCACTTGAGTCCTATTATTTAACATAGTTAGAAACTTCTTTTTTGTTACAATTTTTTTATTTATTATTTAGCATTACGATTATTTTTAAATAGTTTAATTAAGACGTTTGACTTTGCAGCAGTTTGACATATTTCTAAATATACATTTGTTTAAAGTTCACTGCCTAGATTTGTATAATAAATTAGATTGCACATAAGAACTGCAGTGTAGAAAATGAAAACTTTTCTTCTTTTCAATTCGACATTTTGTTTCCTTAGTTTTATATATTTTATTTTAGGATTCATTGCATGGATGAATTTGTTTCTCAGCATCAATGAAATTGATTTTTTTTGTATAAAGTGTATGTTCTTGGTGCTATTTGTGACATACTGTATGTATGTCTCTCGTACGTGTAACAAACGGTTGATCCGTGTGTACGGCGGCCGGGTAACAGGTTCATCCATCAAGTAGTTCCATCATTGTTTCCTTCTTTATCATGATGTAGTAAATTTCCTCATTCACTTTGAACAAATAAATAATTATTATATTTTCGTCTTTTGTTTTTTTTTACCCACTTTTATTAGTTAAAATATTTTTTATTTACTTTAAAGTAGATGCCAGAATGTACGTATCACTTAGAAAGCTATTTATGTCAATGTTGTTTAAAAAACGAATAAATAATGCATTCCTCAACTGATTTCAGGACGTGGCACACCCGATCTCGACAGCAAAGATTTGAAGTACGCACAATCGCCAGTACACGACGCACACGGAAAGATACGGATAAATCCGGCAACGCAACACGCGTCTACGTCCACCGAATACCAGAGTGATTCATTAAACAACAATTTACAATCCGGCGGCAGTCAGATGCAACGACCGGTAGCAAGAAGAAGGTTACGGAGGAGAGCGAATTCTGCTTCCAACGACCCTGCAGAACAGCTCACGGAAATGTCCGTCCGAGGCCTAAATTTGTTCCGATACGCTTCAGTAAACGAAGGCGTGTATCAGTGCATTGAATGTGCGAAAGAGAACATACAGAAGACGTTTAAAAACAAGTATTCATTCCAGCGGCACGCGTTTCTTTACCACGAAGGGCAGCAGCGGAAAGTTTTTCCATGCCCGGTGTGCTGTAAGGAGTTCTCAAGGCCCGACAAGATGAAAAACCACATGAAGACGACGCACGATTGCTACGTTCCTAAGGACTGTGTATATCCATCGAACGCATTTTTCATGATGCCAGGGATAGAGGGGCAGCTGCCGCCAGGGATCAAGTTGGAGGCTATCGGGTCAGCCTCCCCCCGGGGCTCCACGCCGTCGCATTCATCCCCTGATCCTACGCAAGTTTGAAATTTACGTTTCAGAAATGCCACCTTTCCACGTCCGAATCTGAAAGGTCCTATTTGAAGTGCCTTTATGTCATATAAAGTTATTTATACAAAGAGTGCTGACATTTAAGAAAATTTATTATATTGTAATAACTACACGTACAATATAGTACGACATATTTACAGAAGTATTTTGTCCTCTTTCTAATATAAGAGATTTTATGTGGAAGGGATTATGTTCTAGATGTCAGAGCTCACGGTATAAAAATCAGTATATATAGATATTTTAAAGACTATTTTCCTTCTAATAAGTTTTCTATATAGATATAAGAAATTCGTCAATTTGATAGACATAATATTTGTTCTATTTTTGGAGTAAAATTTTGTACGTACATATTTATCGTACGACATATATTTCCAATGATACTGTTATGCATTTAAAATCTAATATCTGTTACATAGAGTTCATAATGTTAACTTGTTTAAAGAGTATGGTTGTGCAAATATTAGACAATAAATATGCAATACAATTATGGAGGCCAGTTACGCGGTTATTGCAGCGTTAGAAATTTAATATATAACGGAAAGAAAGGTACTTTAGTCGTAGGTGTGTGTTCAAAAGTGCCTTCCATTTACACAATTTTATAAAGTAGTTTTTGAGTCTCAGGACATTTTATTATTTCAGTTAACACGAAGTTAAGTCTAACCTACGGACCAAAAGATGCATTAAAACTTTTCGGGATATTGGTTCGATACCTACCTTTTTGGCGTTTTGATTTCCATATGTCCCAACTTTTCGAGCTACCCGTGAGTTTGCCGGAACACCTTTAGAAAAACATACAGAGATTATGTTTTTATGCAGGTGTTTCTCAACACAGAGAACTCCGACCAAAGACTGTAAACTCTTTGTCTCCACATTCTAAATCGGGAACTAAACCCTATCCCTCGGTTTATTAGCCGTGTCATATACATTATAAGATTGTGTTTGCGATAAAATTTCGCTTGCACTTATAAGTGTAGTTATTTTATGTTAAATTTTAACCGTCTGTTCTTATTAAAGACTTTAACATAGATTTTTAAATATACGATTTATTAGTGAGTGTATTGTTATATGTACCTATATATTATTAAAAAAAAGATGTTATTCATTAGAAATATCAGAATGGTTACGTTAAATATAATAGTGCCATAGCACATTTATTCGTATTAATGAATGTTTCCATCAATAATTCTTCATATTATAGTATAGTTTTAACAATGTTCTAGCGAGAGCTAGGACAGAGAAACGACAATCAGCAGTTCTTCCATTGATAAGAGATATAGTGTTTGTTAGTTAACGTTACTACTAAACTCCACGTTAGTTTTAAGTTATCGTTCGAGGTTAACAAATCTCCATTTAGGAGTTAGTTTCGAGAAAGTTAAAAAATTTAATCGGCGAGCAATTTATTTAGTGTTGAAATATAATAATAGATTATAATTGTATCTACTTAAATATATAATTGGTTATATAATTTGAATTAATTTACGTGTTTGAAGTTTGAACGCACAAATAAGGTCTTCGTTAAGTTTCTATAGGGTCGTTAGGTTTCAGTTTTGTACATAGTGTAAGGGTAATACTTGAGTTATACAATTATTATCGCCATTAAGGTATTAACAATTGCAGTGTGATTTATTTAGATTAAACAACGGCGCCAGTCTGTCGCACAAAACAATTCGTAAATAAACCTCTTATACACGGATACGTTCGTAATATCTCATTTTCGTTTTTCTTTTGTTTTCGCTATTTTATCTGCATCCTGGTAAAAAGATGCAGCTGTGAATTTGTTTATTTTCTCCTTTTTTGTAGTATTTTATTTTGTGATATTAGTGCTAACTAAGTTAGCGTTTCATATGTTCATTGTTAAATCATTTTTAATTATTTCTTTTCCTTTCTAACCACACGCTGCAAGGCAGCTTATTTAAAATTATAGTTTTATATATTTGAAAGAATTCACATGAGTATTATAGATTATAAAACAACGTATTTTTTGGGCTCTAAATATGTAGATTCTCTATTACAATATTCATACACATTAAGAACATCCTGTAACAACTTATAAACATATCTTTTAATATTTAAGTTTTGGAATTCATTTTTTAATATTTTAAGACTATTTTACTGACATTATTGAGTTTATTTCCATATTCCTTTTTCAAATTGAGACTAAATGCTTTTTTTTATTTTATCTGTCAAAGAGTTTTGCTTTATTTTGACATAAATTTTATTACGTATGTTACAAGTACACATTGTGGATGTATATTTTCTATTCTGAACACATTTTTCAATTAACTTCAATAATTCTTCACCATTAAGCAATTATGTGCAATGTTTTATTCAACTGTTGTTTATTTTTCTATATTCTATTAAAATTATAGGTAACTAAAAGTAAATACAGATCAAATAATATTTATGTGCTATAAAACCCAGTTTATATTATTCCAGACCAACTATCGAATCCAGCACTGGATTACAACTGGGAAATGTATGTACAAGAGAACTTCCAGTGTATTACATTTTAGAAGTTCTAATCCAGGGCTGGATTCGATCTTTGGATTGAAATAATGTAAACTAGGTATTTAGCTTCTCATTTAATTCGTTTTATCGTGGATTTCCACGGTCGAAAGTTGTAAAAACGTTATGGTATTTCATCCCTCTAATTGTCTTTGAATAATCTGAGACAAGATATTTTTTACCCGAATTGTTTGGCCGTGGAAACACGTGTTTAGTTTTTTTAATCCTCTATATTTTGTTATGTTTTAAGTAGCTTTGCATTTTTACCTTATATTTTTTTTCAATTTAAAACTTACCTAATTCTTCTAAAGTTTATCTTCGATGTAAAAAATATGATCAAGTAATATAAAATAATGTAAAAAGAAAAAAAATAAGTGTAGTAATATTTTTCATTCAATGTTTTAATTTTTTTTTATATAGTAGATACACATCTATTGAACTTTATAAATTTATTTTCTTTAATATTTCAGAAATTATAAGTTTGTCGAATAAGTAACAATTATTAACAGATTTTTAACTAGCACGTTTTCTTGGTTTATTATTCTTTTAACCTTTTGTTCGTAGCAAACAGTGAAGCTTTAACATTTGATGTAAACTACGCAAAAAAATATTTTTATTGTAACAAAAAGTAAGTAGATTTATAAGGGAACGAACTTTACCAGCGTATTAAATATTAATAAAGAAACGTGTACACTGCAAATAATAATTCTTATAAAATAAAAAAAATAAAGACTACAATTTTTGTTTAAATTTATTCACCTGGTGCAAAGAATTTTACATAATTTTTTTTTTCGTAAAAATTAGTTGATCTAGAAATAAAGAAAAAGCTGTTGAGAAACCTAAGTAGTTACAAATATGGATGTTAAGGTAAGTTTAGTTATTTTTGAAACCGAGAATTTCCTAGGAACTTTGTTCACATCAGTTCCCGTGGAGGAATATACTGTGCTTAAAATGTCGAGAACGAAAATATTAAATTAGCCCCGTATAACCCCAAATTTAATTGAAATATCAATTTTTAAATCGGGAATTCAACTTCTACGATAGTTGACCATGAGGTAAAGTAATGGTAAAACTATCATTCCGCCTTTCGCATGCAATAAATCATAATTGATTTTTAATTCCAGTATATCACTACACCTACGAAGATGACGGCGAGGGTAATTCTGTGCCAGTGATCACATTGGAGGTCATCTCTAATTACACACAAACCGATCCTACCCAAGAGTATCCCGAGGTACAAGATCTAATGTTAAATGAAGCTCAAACGATAGAATCACAAGACGCAACATGTCTGCAGTATGAAAATCCATGTAACCAAATGGAGCCGGTTAAAAATGACAATGAAAACCAAGAACAAGAACAATTTAACAGCTCTAAATTGAGAGCAAATTTTCTGGAGTACATGACAAGGAATGATGGGAGTGTATTATGCAAGTTGTGTGGGGAGATCTTACAAAGTAGAACGCACTGGTACAGGCATAAATACAAAGCACATGCTGTACCACCCTCAAATCCTGCGCCACTATTTCAGTGTGAACAGTGTCATATATTCTTCAAGAGTAGAAAAGGTACGTAGCGGTTTAAGTGTTCCGAATATTACTGTATTATTACCAAATGATATCTTTGGTTGTTTATGTTTAAATAAAAAATGCGTGTAATTTCAGGCTACATAGGTCACCTAGCCAGCAGACATAGTGAAGTTCTAGCCGATTCAAGTCCGGTTTTGACGAACTCACAAGCAGAAGAACTTGCCCAACAAACACAAACGCAAACCGAGGTACAAGACGATACGGATCCAGAACTGGCTATACCCAAAACGAGTGTGCCCAATTATCAATCTATTGACAAACAAGCGACGAAAACCTTAGAGACAAAACGAAATTACAGGAATACTAAAGGTACTTCATCGTACTAATATTACTGGTGAAAGTTTAGATGAATGGATTTTCGTAAGAGTTTGTAGCCTAAACCGCCGAACGGATCTCGGTGAAATTTAGCATTTATGTAGAGGATAGTCTGAAAAACACATAGGTTACTTGCTTTTGTTATTTTTTAATTTCACGCGGGCGGAGTTGCGCGCGAAAGCTAGTAATTTAAAAATATGTAGTGAAGATATTCCCAAATTGTGCAAGAAAATCCTGGATCGAACAGCTTTTCAGAAACTTATAGTTTTTCAGTAAAATACGTATACAACGTATCATAAACATTAGTGAGTTTGGTGTGTGGACCACTATCTTGTATGTACTCTGCCGAAAAACTCGCATATTTTATATCTGTTATTTCAATGACAATTATACGGAATAGAACATGTTTTTAAACATATAGGAAACATATGTTTAAAAGGGGAAATTCGCATTTATTAGAGTTTGTTTTTTCAAACGTAGATAATAAATGTTTTTTTAGTCTAGACAACTTCGTCATTGACATCTGTCAGAGTAACGTACATACCTAGTGATGCGAACTCGAAATTGAAAATGAAACCGTTTATGATGAAAAGTATTGTTTAATAAATTGTTGCTTTTAGATATATGAATTGGTGTTTTGTGAAAAATGTCACATATTCCAGATCAGGAAAATCAAGAGGATTGGGAAGAGCGGCGTAGCCGAGAGGAGAAACTCGTCGCCGATATAATAGACCGTGTGCGGAGGGAATGCGAGGCGCAGGGGTCCGGCGGACCGGCGCGGCGTGGCTACACGCGGCGTACCACCGTCTTGAACACGTAATCCCCACAATGCGACACGTCAATGTTAATATAATCTCAAAAGTTCCTCTGAATTGTCTACACAAAACTTTTAGGTCTTACAAGGCCGCTAATGCTCATCGTTCGTGCCAAGTCCTTTGGTATATTTATTTGCCATTTTATTGAAGTGCCAAGTAATTAATTTTTATCTTCGTATTTATATAAGTAATTGTAAATAGTCATACTGTTAATTAGCGTTATTTGACGTTGTCAATACTTTATTTTAAGTGTCGTTTCGTTATATTGGTGATAATTTTTGACGAAATTTTACGCTCACACTTGAGATGTTGTTGATTTTTACTATTGTTTTGTTTATTTATTTTTCTATTTAAATTATACAATAGTTAAGAATTGCTATAAAATATTTTTGTGGTGAAAACAAAATTTTACCTAGCTATTGATAAAATTATTTTTAATGTCACGAGCTAAGTATAATAATATATTTAAGTACCCAAGAACAAATATTTCATGTAGATCGATGTTGCAGCAGATAGTGCTGTTGTATAAATTACAATATGTAGATACATACCTAGCTATATTTTATGTATTTTAAATACCTATTGTCTTTTAAGCTCAATATATACTTTTAACTCTAGTCTATAATACAAATTGTTTCTTGCATTGTTTTAAATTTTGCGTTAGTTTTTAAAATGTTATGTGTAATAACTCTTCCATCATTAATTAAATCTTTGTGCCAATCATGTATCATGATAGTAAGCGTTGTATCATAATGGGGGAATCTAATGTTTTTATCTATTTTTTACTTAATTTGGAAACTAATTTATATGTTTTTCGTTTTTGGAATTGCTTCTAAACGTACAAAAACTAGAAAATACTACTTCTTTGTATATATGCAATATCCTGTCACTAAAAATTTTCTCTAACATTACCGTTGTTAAAAAGTGAATGTTGTATGTAATTAGTGCGAATGCGTAAAAGAGTATTTTTAAATGGATTTGCGATATTTAGGGTGGTAAATAATAATATATTAAACAAAAACATTAAACGTCATCATTACCAGCTCACTATACGCCCCCACTGAGGGGCTCGGAGCCTACCCTAAGTTAGGGTGACTAGGCCATAGTCAACCACGCTGGCACAGTGCGGGT
>JAOCNA010000023.1:3127329-3138111 GCA_026546675.1 Papilio helenus | reverse complement strand
CAAAAAAGAATGTATCTATAATAATATTAAAAAGAGAAGAGTATTTTTTAATTTTTTGTATGTATTGTAATAACGCAAAAACTACTGGACCGATTTAAAAAAAAATCACCATTGTTTTCCTGTCTTATCAGTGAGTAACATAGGTTATATTTTTTTAATCCCATGTGGTCGAAGTCGCAAGCAACAGCTAGTCGTTAAATAAATAGGAAGATTAATATGAGGTGCATTGCTTAATACGAATTTTCTGCTCCGCCGCTGCCTATATCCATACGTTTATAGAACCGTCATATATATTTTTTTATTTGCTCGGAGTTTATTTGATAAATAACTTTGTGATAATCACTCGTTTTCGTATTACGAATGAAGTATTCCGTTGTTTATTTAATTATAATATTTTGTTCAGTATTTTTAGCACATAGTGTACGTTCAAAGGAATTTACAAAGAAAGTTAAGGATGTTTTTAAAAAGATTAAATCTGCTGCGAAGGCAGAAATTCAATACATTGCGATGACACCAGGTTATTCTTAGTTTTCTTTATTTTAGTTAAAAACTATTACATCACACCAGAATGATGTCATATGATAGATGGTGTTCATGTCATTACTCCAAAACACGCACTAAGCGAAACCGGAAAAGTTATTTCATATAAATAAGATTTTCAGATTTTAAATGTTATATTCGAAATTTCGAAAGGTACGAAGTGGTGCGGTCCCGGTAACATAGCAAAGAAACAAAGTGATTTAGGACAACATAAGAAGGTCGACGAATGCTGCAGAGACCATGACCATTGTCCGGGAGCTATCCCACCAGGTGGAACGAGACATAACCTAACTAACAAGTCCATATTTGCAAGGTTAGTTTATGTAAAAACTAGCGCTTATGTTCCATGTAATAAATAGGAACTATATCGTATTACCGTAGCTATTTCTTTCGTTTTATATAATCTAGGTCTCCGTGTAATTGCGATCAATCATTACACGAATGCCTCCGATCCATCCACAACATATCAGCTATGAAATCCGGCTTGTGGTTATGTATCAACTTACGCCGTGGGTATGGGATATTCTCTACTGCCATTTTCACTATCAATAATGCAATATAAAAAGCCAATCGCATTGTCTTTCTGTCCCATCTTATTATCATTTTACATTAAAGACTCTAGTTTCACTCAAATCGGATTCAATTGTTTATAATTCACATAACCGTTAAGAGGTTATTTAATTTTCCAGAAAGTTCCATTTTGTACCTTTTTAATAAATCAATCACTTGCTTCAGGGTAAATGCTCTGATAATGTAAATAATATTATTTTGGTTATAATTTTTCATCGCGAAACTATTACAAATTCGTCTAGTTTCATTTACAAGATAGAGGGAGAGAGAGAGAGAACGAGATTCGATAAGAAATCGATCCATCTGTGAAATGCCACACAAATTTCGCTCCAACAGAAATAATATGAAATAAAATAAATGACATCGATCATAACTGTCGCATATACGCCCTTATTAGTGTAAATGGTACTTTATCAACGGTACTTAAAAGGTTAAGTTTACTCGCGTCTCGTTTAAGAGATTTTGGAGCGAGTACATCGCTTTTCCATTACATGCCGGCTCTAGATGGATCTAACGCTGGGAATTCAGTGCAGGAGAAACGACTATAACTTCTGGAATGATACTGTCACGCCAGACAATTTTGAATGTAGAACAAAAATCATTTGCGCTTACTTTAAACTTGATTTTATACAAAAATAAATTTAGAGAGATGACTAATTTAAAACAAGATGTAGAATAGTACATTTTGATATTTTTATTTATTGACTTAGTTGCGCTATTTTATATTAACAATGGGGTTAAAAAAAGCAATTTTCTGCGTACCACAGAATGACCTTTTTTCGTTCAGAAACAATAAAAAGCTGCATCCTATTGGATATTGTTCCGCGTCGTTTTTTCGAAATGTTCAAGCAATTGTAGCTTCTATTATAGAACACCGTGAGTTTCCCCGATTGTACATATATTAAAACAATCTCATTACAATATCTGATTTATGCATTGTTTTAGGAATTACATTAAACTGTGTTAACATAATCAGCAACAAAGGAAGTTTTAAAATAGATAAAATCTACTAAGGAACCCTAATCTGATGCGTGTCGGACACGCTCTTGACCACTGTAATGCATGTACGGCTTAGCAATTTACTATGTCGGAAAATGTTTTTTTAAAGATATTCTCCGTGCAGACGCATGCTAAGTCAAGCGTTCAAATTAAAATTCGATCAGCAAATCTTGATACATATTTCAATTGACGTTATTTAGAACATCTAGATTCTAGACTAACTTATAGATAGTGCTTATACCTTAAGTCACATACAAATATTTGATGATAGTAAAATTCAACATTCCACTATTACTTAGAATTAAATAATAATAAAATATTTTAGGTAAGTAAATATGAATAGTATCAATAAAGTTTAAACAAACTTGTAATACTTATTCGATGTAACAAAACAAACCGCTCATACATCTTAAAATTAATGGGCCGTACGCAATCAATTGCGTGAGAACAATAAGTATAAGAGGAATATTCATTTACCACCCGCAATGATAAAAAACAAATGATAAGTTACTTAAGTTTTTTTGCAATGTCAATTAAGATAACATACCAAAGAGACTTCTTGTTTACCAGCAAAAGGAGACTTTTGAATTAATGGAATGGATTGAAATTTGAATAAAGAATACATATTTATCAATAGGTCGAAATGAACACTAATGCATTGTTTACGCTATAAAATCAATAGATGGAGTTACTAGTTTTTTAAATGTCGGTGGCATTGTGTTCAGAAATATCACTGAATTGATGTGTATGTGAAGGTTCAAATATAGTAAAAAAATATAATGAAGTGTTTTTTTTTTTGTGATCCCACTCTCCGTATTAAACGTGCATAATTTACTAGAACAATTGAAAAAAAAACAAACGAATTGATTCCCTTCTTTTGGGAAGTCGTTTAAAAATTTCACCTCATTATATCTTAAATAACGTATAAGATTTTCATAAATATGTACTGTTTATTCATATAAAAAAAAATTTACAAGACTTGATTGCTCTAGATTGCTAAGATTACTACAAAAACATATTTGTTGTAAGAAAATAAATGGCCATGATTAAGTCGCTTGAGGAGGAATGCAGAACCGACACGTACGTACGAGCAGTCCGACTGCAACATTTACTTTTTACATCGTAGGATTATAAAACTTAATAACTAATGTCATAGTACAGTATTATACAGAACTAATGGGCTACTAAATATATGTGTAGTTCTCAAGAGTATGTTTAGAAAAGCCTAAAAGTCTTATTATACAAGACTATGGTTAAAATTCCGCTATTACCTATGAATGATTCCCTAAAAATCATCAACATAGTTGAAATTTAAATTGAAAAAATGTATCAAAAATGACAATCGTGAGTAAATAATCAGTTAAAACTATTGACATAAACAAAAGAAAAACTGACTTCAACTGGTCGAAGTTTAATTATGGAATGGTCTGTTGCTTGTTCAATTGTTTATTTCTTCATTATAATATCGATGCACCTTTTTTTAAGATGTTTTTCTTTGCTTTTTAACTTGCATCATGTTTGTTTCCATAAACAGCGTTCACATGTTTATGGTCTCGTCATATTGATTACTCGTTTCATCGTAATCGAAGTGTATATCTTTTATAGAAAACAAATTACGTCACCTTCTTACTATGTGATACTGCCAAAATATTTGAATAGCGTTTGCATTAATTAGTAACATTAACTTTTTGTCCTGTTCATTTTTTGTTGAATTCTATATTTGTTTTATTTTTATTAAATTATAACATAAGGAATTATTATAAAACATTACATCATACGGTTTTTCTTGAAATAAAGCTATGATTGTCTATGGTACCTACTTATTATCTACAATTTAAAAAAAAGAAAATAGAAAGGCGCTTTATCGTTTAATTTGTATAAAAGTATCAAGGGTAATTCGTACTAATATTAAGCCGCGATGCCTTATTACGTACCTGCTACAAGAACAGCCATCATACCATAAACGTAATCATTTTTCTCGTAGGGATGTGACGGTAGTTGAGGCATCTTACATTGCCCTATTTGGAGGGTCAAGTCGCCGCTAGCCTTATTCGTATGCAATCGAATATACCGACTTTGTTAGACAAAAAAAAGACGATCGCTGACAATATCCAGATCGGTAAGAAGTGTACGTGACATCGCTTCAAGATTATTGACGTTATACTTATAAGTAGGAGAGAATGCTAGATTCCATATAAATATGCAGCACATGTTAAACGAATTAAAATACTTCTCTCCATAATTGTCATTCGTATGTCCGCAAGTAACTTTTTTTTATCTTACACTTATGTAACAAATAAACTGATAGTAGGAAAGGCTAATAATAGGGACCATTCGACTAAATCGTATCAGGTATAATTTTTTAAACAACTTTTACAACTAATAAGTTCATTACAATCGATTTATTTTCGAAATTCGATTTCAAATCTATTGGAATTTATTTATAACTATCTGTATACTTATTTAAGATTAAAAAACAAAAACAACACAACTATTCCGTTGTTATTAAAACGTAAATAGCAATTCATTTGTGCTCCAATGAAATACTCGTAATTTATTGATACAGTATGATCGCGTCATCTGTAAATAACTGAAGAATTATTTCCCAGTCACGTTCCGAGGCGGGAGCAATAAATTTCGTTGTTAGCGAACTACGTTGTCCTTACAATGTTGTCTCTATAGCCTATTTTGCTTAAATTTTGTCAACAAAACTTTTTTTTGATAATTAAAAAAATATTTTTAACAAAAGGAATAATATAATTAAAAAGTCTATTTTAATATCATAAAACATATATAAGTGGTGCCAAGTAACTTCACTGCAAAGCTACTTTCTACAACGAAGTTACCAATAAGTTTTTTCTTCAAATATTAGGTGGCAACAGATGTTATAAGAACTCTCAAGTAACGTCGTTCGATAAAGTTAACGTTTATGCAGAAATTCAAAAGATATTGATAAAAAAGTGAATATATTTTTTACCTTGGGTATACCTTTATATTACAGATCACGTGTTCCTTTTTTATTTCTCTATACGCCACACAAGTCGCCCTTAACAATTTTTGTTTCTTTTTGACAAGCTCGCTGAAGGGTAGGGAGTCGTATTCCTTTTTCTAATCCGAGAACTGCATGCGTCTTCACTTTAGATCACGTTTTAATATTAATAACACCAAGATGACTCACAGTAGACAGCTAGCGTTTTACTTGTGGCTTGTGGTGCAAATTGTACTCCAACAAATTGAACAATACATTAGTGTTTCCTATTTATTACTTCTCGAATAATTGTCGAAATTGTAAAAAAATGTTTAATGCAGGCATAAATAATATGTTAAAGACATGAGTAGATAAAAGATAAACTCAATTTCATAAAAAAGTAATCGAGTACAAAAAAATATCAAGTTGAATTAATATATCTACGCCGTAAAAGAAAAGTAAAACAAGCGCAGAAGATAAATAAACTTTATAGTAATAAACAATCAGTAATTAATACGTACGTAATTAAATGATAAGCTGGGTAGACTTGCTAGGAACCTTCTTATTATTTCTACCATCGTAAAAATATACGGTAAAATAAATGTATTATTAACCACACAAATATAATAATAAGTATTTACAGTTAAAGTATTAACTTATCAATCTTATTGAATCAAATAAATTTAAGCAAAAAAAAAACACAAATTGTTTTCAATTCTTCGCACTCAGATGACTTGCGCCTCGACACACAAAAAAAAACAAACTACTCACGATGGCGCCAAAAGTTCTAGACGGCGCTGTAAAAAGATGCCATTGTTTCCTAACAATCAACGACGCATTGAAATAATATAATTGTCAGTTGTCGCTTCGCTTTATTTAACGTGAGACAGGGATGAATGGAATACAAAGAATGCGACTCATTCATGAACGCCTTAAGTTCTCCTTTGTGAAATATCGCCGCAAGCGGTTTAAAGATGGCCGCCCAAAAATTAGCACTTTTATGGTTTGGTCAACCATCAGTATAGGTAAAGGTATATAATATGTCTTGTTAAAAAGAAATTAAATTACTTAGCGACATTTAATTCCTAATTTGTATGCTTCAGTAAAAAGAAATTATAAAATTGACAATCATGGTAAAATACTGCCAAACTGTTTTTAACCGACTTCAAAAAAGGAGGAGGTTCTCAATTCGTCTGTATGTTTTTTTTTTTTTTTGGAAGAAAATTACTATTCGTATACCACAATCTTTTACGAAAAAGAAGACTAGTTACATAAACTTTTATTAACAACTTACGAATTAAATATGTACCGTTTTACACATGACAAGTTACAAATTTGAAAAAATAAAATTAGCAAAGTTCGCACTACCATAACTGGTTTAGCATATTTTTACTAATCACATAACTCAAAATGTGTTTAATGATTTACTATTGACTTAACATGTCTTTAGACGAAAAAGCGCGGTCTTAGATGTCATTACCTCCAACGCCACAGATGTGATTACATTTAAACTGACTACGTCACATGAAATTGTTATTTTAACTACCTCCTAGTTAGCTGTGTCGCCTATCTTTATATTTACTCGCAATGTACGTCCGTTAATTGTATTCAGAAAAATCGAATATTTAATTTAGAAGAAGTTTCAATTGACTATGTTAATTTTAAACGCTAATTGACAGTTCACACTGAAGAGTTTATTTATTGCGAATTGACGTCTGTATTTTAGGTTATAAAATTACGTAATGACTCCTGAATATTTGCGTATTGAGTTTTTATTTTCTTGTACTAGGCTCAAAGATATTGTGGTTTTATTGAGTTTTTTTTATTAAAAACAAGCTATGACTGAATAATATTCTACTCTACAAAGCTGTACCTAACTAAACAGTACAAAATATTAACATGTATTTAAACTATACACGATTATGTCGACCGTGGTAGGCAATTTAAAGTGGGCCAAAACGAACATAAATTGATACATTTTACTCGTAACGATTTATTTAGTGGCAGTCACCTAATGTCTATTACATTAGGCCGTCTTTAAATTGAGAATATAGAGCACGTTCCAAAGATTGATTTTATTAATAGACACTACATTACTTAAAGCATTTATCTAGTCATGTAAATGACATAGGTACTTGTGTAGAAAACCCTTATATCTTTCGATTAAAATATCTAATTTTATTTCTTGCAATATAAGTGACCCCACAGACTACATTTATCGGCCGATAGTTTAGTCCGGTCGAACTGTCAAGGCAAAATCATATGAAACAAAATGGGCCTAATGTACGTACATTCATACATGTTTACGCAAGTCTATAGTTTGCGAGGATGAAATGCTCTACGTATGAATCTCTTCTGGTATATTCCAAAATATAGCATCTTAGATTATATTAAGAATATGGACGTCATGTTGATAATATAACATAGTGAAGCTATTCCCAAAGTGGGTTAATAATGTGTTGCACGGTCGAATGCGTCTCACGTGACGATAGCGCGCTTGCTCGCACCACTTACCACATCTGCAGTGTACGTACGTATTTAAGAGAAATACCTCACATATAATATACATTCATAAAATATTACAAGTACAGCAGTAAATTTAAAATTAAAGAATCATTACGATCAACTTATCAACTTAAAAGAATAAAGACACTTCGGGAAAGAATACCAACTCTACCTTACTCTTATCGGTTAAGACGTTTAGTCTACAAACCATACCACAAAACAACAATCAGTACTTAATATAGTTACATGTAACTTAAGGAAATATGCTAGGAATATTAGTAAAACTTATACAAGATTCATACATTGTAAACATCGGCGAGTAACACGGAATGTCCACATCGTCTGTGAGTATAAATATTTCAAACCGTGAAACATGCATTCTGTACGATATCCATCGTAACGCGAGATCCAAACATTGTCTGATTTAGGACGCTTTAAGGTAAAGTTTAATGAAAATAAGCTTTGTTCTCTGTGACGTAGTGTTGAAAATTAAATTTGTTTATAACAGGTTTAGTGCCGGTTGATGGCAATGGGGAGCGGCGGCAGTGGTCCGTGTCGAAGGCTATTGTCATTCAATCGGGCTATTGTGGTCTTTGTTGCACTGGCTGGTCCCGGCGGTCATTCCACATGGGGAGAGGGCACTTCGATATGTTACAGTTATGGTATTTATATACCCGGGAAGGTAAACTGTGAATTTTACTCATGCAATAAAAGTAGGGGCCAATGATCAAAAATTTTTGTACCTTCTGTTTTAGTATCAATTTGTAATATTAAATTGTTCTATAAAACCTTCACAAATCACAAATAGTGAAAACAAAAAAAAATGATTATTATATTTACCGTCAGGTCACATGGAACAAATCTCGAGATTTTACCAGACTTGTATAACATATTAGGCATATAGATATGTCATTCATATACACGTGTAAACGAAGCTCTCATTACAAACCAAACACGTTTCTCGAAAACGGCGAGCGTCATTTAGGAACACATCAGAGAACCCGCCGGCGATATATCGTGACCGCTACATCTCGCCAAAAGATTTATACGAAGATTGGATATTACTCAAAGCATAATCGACCTATGATTATGTTCCTCGTGACCTCAACATGCCTTTATTAAATGCATTTAACATTCTGATCGCAACAATCAGTAGATAAGAGAAAATTCATTTTAATGAATCTAATCATCATCTCCCCTATCTTATCCTACTACCGTAGTGTCGGCGCACCGGGTTTTCGTCCTCAAAATAAGTTTATCATGCGTCATTTCAGTCATCACTCCCTTCTTGATCATGTCACCTTTCACGCAATCCATCCATCTCTTTCTAGGTCTACCTCTACTACTACCCTCTAGTTATAAATTAATATTGAAATAAAAAAATATACAAAATATTGTATATCACAAAAAAAATTACCTGAAAACAATACCAGCGGCAACTGCGGTACCATAGAGCACTCTCGTATAAACACTTTGGATGTTTTAACTTTCTCCTGGTAGACAAGGTAGGGACTGACGAAGTGTCCTACGACGGAGTTAACAGAGGAGGGATGCAGGGACACGTAGCCGTCGCTCTTGGTCTTGAAGCGGAGTTCAGCTGGCAAGGGCTGGCGCGGTATCGCACCTCCTACTTGCATTCTGAATGATTTCTCTGGGGTTAACACCTGGGGAAAAGATTTTAGATATTTAGAAGATACGAATACGAAAGAGCCGGCACAAATGGGCCGGGCACGTGAAGTGGAAGCAATTCTGCGTACAGTCTGATGAGTGTGGTGCCGGAGGCCTAATTTTAGTCCTTTTCCCTTTCCACCCTTCTCTTAAGAGGAAATGATGGGAAGGAAAAGTGGATTTGATGGTGAAGGAGACACATAGAAAGGGAAAATAACCTGTTTTAAACTATTTTTCTACGTTCGTATCATATAAAAAAATAGTAGTAATATTAACCTTAACGACGTTTGGATATAACGCGGCACACATGATGGCCGCCAGCAACTTCTCATTATTACCGTTTGTGTTCAACTGCAAATAATCACAACAATACAATTTTAATCCAGTATTTTCAATTTACATAACCTTTGTTTTTTTGTAATTTTTTTTCTTCGAACGCAATAAATAGTATCCTATGTCCTTCTCCTGGCTCTAAGCTACGTCCTCACCAATTTTCAGCCATATCGGTACAGCCGTTCTTGAGTTATAAATAGTGTAACTAACACAACTTTCTTTTATATATATAGATGATCCCCTTATCACCTCCTAACGGGAATATGTCGAATTACCAATAACCCTATATAAGAGCTACTGTTTTTTATGGCTTACGGAGATCCCTTATCTTTGTTTGTTTTTTTAAACACATACAAATCTATATCATCTATACGGAAGCAACGCATGCGGAAAATAGTTTGTACATCAAAATAAGGGAAAATTTAACCTTGTAATAAGTGTCCATTATCACGTCACGTTGAAGTTTCAGTGACGGATCGGTTACTTATCTTATACGCGGTTTCTTTAATATAATATAACGCAACAAATGACGTACGATATCCGCATTGACGTCAATGCATTGCGGATGATTTGTCGTGTGTGGTTTGTTTATGAAAGAAAGTCACGTTTTCTTACACAAGACAGGATAAAGCAGGGTAAAGATCTTTGTATAACAATGCCTATTGATGGATGTTACCGGCAAATTGTAAACTTCGCCAGTTTGTTATTTGTCCTGACAAATCGTGACTAATTCATTCAGTAACTTCCATTTTGGATTATTAATCCTTTGATTATATTTTTAGTCAGACAAGTTTGACGTGTAAGCGAGAATCAACTTTCGAAATTTCATATTATTTTGTATATGACAACACTAAGGTAATTTATCGTAACGAAAGATCTGAGCTCAAGCCTAGAGCAGAAGCCTATATATCTATACAAATATTATAAAGAGGAAAGATTTGTATTTTTGTATGTATTGGCATAACTCGAAAACTACTGAACTGATTTCAAAAATTCTTTCACCATTAAAAAGTTACGTTATCGCTGAGTAACATAGGCTATTTATTACAAATTCACGTGGACGAAGTCGCGAGCAACATCTAGTTTGAAATGAAGTAAAAGGAAAGGCGTAGACATCGTTGAAAGTCGAGTGTAACTGACCTGAAACAACATTTCGTAATTTTTATTTTTATAACTTGAAATTGAGCAAGGGTACAGTT
>JAOCNA010000023.1:3100341-3110572 GCA_026546675.1 Papilio helenus | reverse complement strand
TATGTGTCCGTATTTAATTTGCTTCTGTGTAAAATTAACGTTATGTTTCTAAGGTTATTGTAGCGATTGAACACATTGACTTTACAAATAGCAAATATTTTTTGTTACCAATAAGTTTAAAAAAAATGTTTTTTGTTAAAATAATTCATTGCCTCTGATTTATAACTTAAGATATCTTTTTTAAGATAATTGTTTCATTTTCAGAAAAATCCGCAACACACTGTGCCGACTTTGGAGGATGATGATTTTCATATTTGGGACAGGTACATTATTATTACTCTATCAAAATATAGAGTTCTTAAAATACATACTGATGGCTTTAAAGACATAATTTGTTTATTGACAAGCGAACAAGTGGCCACGGCAATTTGCCGAAATACCAAATCGACCGCTGCTCATAGACATCCCTATTTGCAGATGTGTTGCCTACCTTTAATCAACAGATGAGGAGACGCATAGAAAGTGGACATTTCCCTTGCCTATGGGTCCCATTCCCCTACAAATCCACTCCTCTGCCAAATCCTTATAACAAAGAGGACTTTGTTTATACTCCATTCGTCTGTTTTTCTTTATAAAGGTGGTACTGCGGATTCTACTTGTACACCAAAGTTGGCAAAGAAAGGCGAACCAAAGGCGCCCGAAAAACGACCCATCGTTATAAGCGGGGTAAGCATAACTCCATATTTGCAGTCAGTTTTCACTGCCACTACAAATACAAAAACATGGCAGTTTTTGAAAGCAGTATTATTGTAAGTTGTCTAAAACAATTTGTGAAAAATTTGCAATTTTCAGGAGTGTCGATGCCTGGAAGAAGGAGGGGGTACAAGTAAATAGGTAACTATTAACTTTTTTAGTATAATTTAATGTTCATCTAAAAATTAAAAACAAAATTTACAATTCACAGATCGTATGTCGAAGAATTAAAGGTAAAACAAACTGCGTTAATTTTGTGTCACGTTTTAGTTTTATTAATTATATTTTTTCATAAAAAAAATTATTGCAATGTAAATAAAACGATATATTATTTTTCCTTTGATTTATTTGGTAAATCAATTACCTTACAGAAGTTGTACCTTAATCATTAAGTATCACTTAGACGTTTTAAGGCTAAAATAACAAAAATCGTCTTTCACATTAAAGTACACAGATGACAGAAAAAATCATACACTTAAAAACAAGAGTATCTAATATTTACATATAATGTAATAAAGTTAAGTTATGATGTCAATTTCACTTAAAATCAGTTATTAACTTTATGCTACATAATACATTCCCGATACCATGAAATTTACAAGATAAAAAAGCGAATTAACGATTTAATTTAGACAAGTGACAATGGAAACAAATAAAATTATGCTTTTTTATACTAAAATCACCTGCATAATCCATCAATAATGCGTTCAAATTAATACAAGTATGAAATCCATTCTGTTTTCCAATGCTATGTTACAGAACCTTGAGTCAATATAGATCCTAGAAACAGTGTAGCAACAAGTCAGTTATGATCATGGATCTTATATTTTAGGACGTTGACATGTGACGTCATCGTATACATTTCATGTTATTGTACAAGACTCCTACTCAGGTTTTATTATTTTATTCAGCGAGTTATTTACTGACACATCAATAAGCTCACATTTTTACCTAATCGAATCTATTCGATTCGATGAAATAGGATGTGGTCTTTTTGCCCAACTGAA
This sequence comes from Papilio helenus, assembly GCA_026546675.1. NCBI lineage: Eukaryota > Metazoa > Arthropoda > Insecta > Lepidoptera > Papilionidae > Papilio > Papilio helenus. The sequence continues at coordinate 3,108,872 of JAOCNA010000023.1, read as the reverse complement.
TAATAGTTTACAACATGGGTTAATTTTTTTTCAATTGATGAATTTTAACATTATGACTGCATTCAAAAATTAAACGATACGAATAGAAACATATTTTGAAACTTACATGTTACAGAATCATCGGGTGTTAACACTGATGCTATACATGGGCAGGCTAGAAGCAGTAGTATTTTGTGCTAATTTAGTTTTCGCCAGCATTTTAGGCGCTGACGGTGGCGGTGGTGAGGAATCAAAAGAATTAAAAATGAGTTGTGAAAGAAAAGCTGTCATTTTCAAACAACCTATCCATCTATAGCGATCAGTGTTTATAATAAACTAAGTCAATATAAATGGAATTCAATGTACAAGTCAGGGGTAACTAAAATTGCTGATCTGCAGATCACGCTTCGCATGTGTGTAGCGGATCAGTGAACGGTCTCGCAGATCAATTGTATTGTATTTCTACCCACATAGAGGTATGAACTGCGAGTCACCGGGCTGTTCGGGCTCATCAACTCCCATAGCTATAGTACATCACGTTGAGCTGTGAGCTGCTAGTTCATTTGTTGATTCGCGGCTCAACAGTTAAACGCTATTGAATTTAAAAGCTGATTTACACATGCAATGTACAATGTGGAGCTCGTTGCTAGCGATGTCGTCCGCGCGCGCCGTAGTGGTTGCCGGGCCCGTCGCGGCTGTAGCGGCGCTCCTTGCGGTCGCGACTGCCGCGCGAACGATCGCGTCGCTCCCTCTCCCTGCCCTTCTCCCGCGACCGCTCGTCTCGCGACGACTCATGGTTTCTGCAAGAGGATACTTTGCAAATTTATATAAAAATACATTCATTATATTTCTAGTGATATTTGATATTTGGTAATCTACTGTTCGTATCTCAGTTGAGTGTCCTACCTGGTCTCCCCGGCGGACCTGCTGTCGCGGGACTTGCGGCGCGCGGGCGGGGCGGCGGGGCGCGCGCGCGGCGAGCGGGAGCGCGTGCGCGACTTTCTCCGCCGCGGAGACCCCTCGCGCTCGCTGTTCAAGTTGAAATCGTCGAATCTGTTAATTCAATTTATTCGAGTATAACAAAAATTATTTTAAAGCGAAACTGTTGTCGCTACTATGGCAAAAAATAAAAACTTACTTATTTTTAGGCTCTGTGGAACTATGACTAGAACTAGAACTCGAAGTTGAACTTGATGATGATGAGGAACTGCGAGACCTAAAAATAAAAAAAATATTAATGCAACATCAAACTAAAACAGTAAATAAATAGTACTTATTTTTTATAATTCGTACCTTCTCTTGCTACTACTACTTTTTACATCGGGTGTACTAGTTTTCCCATTTTTTTCCACCTGCTCCGAACCGTCCTTGGGACTTTCGTCTTCTTTGGTTTTTTCTGAATTTTCTGAAAAGGAAAATGCATTGGTATATTGAATTAGATATTTCACTAAATTATTGAGTTACAACAATTTTGTTTAAAATGTAATTGTTGTCATACTAAACGCAATGCTAACCCAAGTTGTTGGTAGAGTTGCCCTGTTCCCCATCACTGCCCCAAAGATCATACTTAGAAAGATCCGCCTCGTCTCCGGATTCCTCTTCGTCGTCCTGCTCCGCGCCCTCGTCCTGTGACCCGCTCGCCTTGCCCTGAAGCAATACACAAACATAAACAAACACATTATCTCACAATTACTAAATCAAAAAGCTATAATACAAACCTTTTTCCTTCTTTTTTTCTTGCCCTCAATAGATTTTTTAATATATTTCTCGGAGGGTTTAACTGCCAATTTTAACCTATTCAACAATATCGGTTTGGGAAGTGCGAAACTTTTAAAATTCCCTATCACAGGCGCGTCTTCATCACCGAGAGTTTGTTCTTGAGACTTATCATCATCAAGTAAATTTAAACTTATATTTAACTTTTTAGTAATACCGACTGGGCCCGGATCAAAAATATCACTTAAAAAAGGTGTGTCTGCAGTACTACCATCTAGTTTTTCTAATTGTCGCTCTATACTACCTTCCCTGTTTGATTCTTTTTCCCATTCCTCATCATTAGTCAAGTTAATGGTTTCTACATGCTGATCAGCTAAGTTACTTTGCTCTGGGGCAGCTTCATTCTGTTTGTTGTTACCAGAAGATTGTAAATTTTGCAAATTTTGAAGTGCCATTAGCAAAGTATTAGTATTTATGTTAGACAGAATATTAGAAAAGTCTACTTGAGCTATTTTTGGATCAAGAGGCATACAAGTTTGTGGTTCATTTAAAACTTTAGACGGCACATTAGAGTCTTGTGTTTGTGATTTATCGAATAAAGTTGTGTCATGAAATGTTTCTTCCGAACTGTTTAGGTCAGGGTTACAAATATTAATATTAATAGGAAGTTTTTGTTGAGTATTTGACTGTAATGTAATCGATTCTAACACTTTCACACGTTTTGATGGACTTACTGTCTTTGTTAACTCTTGTGCTGAAGCTTTAGTTACTTGGGGTGGTAAGTTTATTACTTCATTTGTTAATATCACCGGTTTTGGGTCTATTTTCAATACTTTTGTATGATTGGGTATTACAACTTGTGTTTGTTGCTTGAAAGTACTACAGTCCTTACTTTTATCATGTTCTTTTAATAATGTTTGTTTTTGTATGTTATTTACATCTACATGTTCCTTGCCTTTTTGAATATCTTTGAACAAATCCAACAAGATGTCACGCTTGTCTGTGATGAAATCCAAATTTGCATTATTTAAACTTCCAATACTCTGTGCTTTTGCCGGCTGATCTACATCTGAGATGTACAGCATTTTAGACATGGGACTGTGAACTGCTATAGAGCCAATACTTGGTGGCGAAGGTGTTCGTGCTTTGGTTGAATGTGCGTCAACAGAATCAGTATTTTTGTAGAGAGCATCATCATCTTCATCCCACTCAGTCTCATACATTTTATGAACATTAGCATATTTCTCCAAATCATTATCTCTTTCTGGACTATTTGTTTTATCACCTGTATTAAAAATATCCATAATGCTTCGATTTTTTGATGCAGAGTTAGACTGTACAAGATCAAAAATTCGGGCAGTATTCTCAGTTGGTATATCCAATTTAGGCACAGAACTTATAGGCTTATCAAATGGTGTGTAGTGGTCTGTTGACGAAAAATTATCAAATTCGTCTTTCGTAAAATCCTCTATTCGAGTATTTCTTTGATTTGTAACATAATTGACAGTTTCTGTGTACAATTTGTCTTCTATAGGTTTTTGTACATTTCTGGCTGTTGAAACCGCAGTTGAAGTTATTGTTGAGATTTTTTTATTTCCTATAGATGTACAATTTCCTTTGGCCCAGTACCCTTTCTTTTTAACATTATCTTTGAATTCTTGATAATTACGTTTAGCTGTAGAGCCTAACCTAGTGGGCACATATTCACTTGAGCAGCCATCTGTATCCAATGCAATGTTATTTGGCATTTTAGCAACCATGTTATGCAAAATAGGTGTGTAAATATTTCCAGTAACTAATGGAGATTGTTCTGATGGCTTCACTGTACTGTACCCTGAAAAAATTCTGTTGATTTCATTTGGTACATAATTATTGACTTTTGTAATAGGTGTTGATCCCCTCTTGACTTTGTGTCTAATTTTTCGGCCATCTTCATATACTCTTGACAAAAAGTCTCCATCATCACTATTATATGAAATAGAGTCTGAATCGGACTCTTGAATGGAAGATTTCACTGGTTTCATTTTTCTTAGTCTGCTTTTTGCACTTTTGGAGCCCATATTTTCAGAATCGGTGTCAGGATAATTTGAATCTTGGCTATCACAAGAACTAGAACGATTTCTTTGATGAGTGGAAGCCGAATGACTTCTAGCTTGAGATTCCCTATCTTCAGTACTTACAGATCCACCCATTCTCAGAGTATCCACTCCACTAAGAAGCACAGTTTCAACACTCAAACTTCTTGCCCGCTGAGGTTTACTGACAATTTCCAAATTTTTCGATACATCATCATCACTGTCACTTCCAATAAGAATCTCATCAGGGTTTGGCAGAATCTGAACATTTTTCTTTCTGGTTACAAGTTCATTTGTTACAATTGCATTTTTAGTGGCAATTTTTTCATTCTTAGTATCACACTTAGGTGACTCCAAATGAGAGTCCACCAAACAACCTGTTAATAAAAGTCTTTGTCTCCAAGCAAAAATTGTTTTAAAGTCAGGTGCAGGTTTGTCATACAGTGATTCAAATTTAGTTGTACTTATTTTGCAGTTGTTATGCACAATAGCAAATGCAGCAGCTCTGACTCTTTCTTCCACTGTATATGTCACCTGAAAATCTTCAGCAGGAGTTGACCCGGTGAATTTATAAACAAAGTCATTGTTTGTTGATGACACTCTGTTTTCCATAACTGGATTGTATGACTTAATAATAGGGGATTCATTATTCTGCTTCGATCCTGTCTCATAACCTGATGATCCAGTGTAATCTCTATCACCAATACTTGTAATTCTCTTCCGAGGATTATTTGCATTAGCCTTAAAACCAGGTTGCGTAGGCTCCTGTCTGAGATAACTTGTTTGATTTGGCAATTGATTTCTACGAAATGCAACTTTACTGAGAGGAGGCAGATCACATACTGAGCCATCGCTAAGACTACCATTAACTTTTTCTCTTCCTATATTTTGATGGAATGAATTATTTGATGCTGGCACTTGCAATACATGATCCATCTTAATTTCCTTCTGCAGCACAGTGGGTGGCAACTTTTTGTTTACCGGTCCTTCAGTGATGCCAACCTGAAGGCAGGAAAAATTATCTCCACTTTAATAATGATGTGCTTCAAAAATTATTTCACTTATAACAAAAACATCATTCTTCTTAGCTTCAAATCCACAATTTGCTTCATTATGTAAATGTTTAATCAAAATAATTCCTGCAAATCTAGATCTGTGCTTCCAGACCAAATGCCGAGAATAAAAACAATAGAAGCAGTGCACCTTTGCTTTCATACTCTACAATGATGTGTTAAGTTGTTTAGATGTAATTTAAAAGTTACTAAAACAAGTAAACATACCTTATCTTGTGTATCCGATTTGCGCTTGCGTTTCTTTCTTCCAAACTCATCATATTCATCGTCAGAGGAAGGTTCTCGTCGCCGGTATTCGACGACGCCTCGCTCATTGTAACCTCCGCCGTAGCCAGTGCGCGCTTCCACCTGAAATTAAAAATACACCAGTTGCATCGAAACTCGCAAAATTAGTTACAATGTGCATGAATATGTAAAGCAACTTACTTCCCCAAATTTCGGCGCATTACAAACATTACATGTTTGTCGCCGGGCCCAATTAACATTCGCGCATTTATTACATTGCCAATCATCGGCATTAAATAAACCTCTTGATTTTTCTGCAGCTGATTTTCCTATCTCTGTACCTAGCTTCTTTTTACAAGGTTTCCCTCCATCTGGTCTTTCCTTATTGCAGCGATAGCATGATACTCGGCGGGCGAAATTGATATTTCCGCAATTTGCATCGCTACAAATCCAATCTCCGTCGTTCATTATGAAACTATAACTCTTTTCTACACATTAATCATAATTTATAGACAAAATATCACACTACTTTGTAAAAGCCGCAGGTCAAACCGTTCGAAAATGTAAATAAAAATCAAAAGTGCAAAGAAAATCAAACTCTTTTTTGCAAGAAAAGAAATCAACATCAAGCCTATTGCCAGCCATGACATGACGCAGACAGCTTATCCGGTTTTGGTTTTAACGTTCATAGACAAGCTATAAATAGCGTCCGGTTCAAAACTTTCATGTATTCAATAGGTGTTTTGAATCATTTTTAATACATATTAGTAAATATCTAATACCGAGGTACTTATTTAAAATTGTATCTTATCGCTAAACCTTTCAGTTTTGCAAGTGTAGAAGTAAAGAGATGTTATGAGAGGTAGAGTAGGACCGAATTTCATGAAAATCCACGATAGGTGTATGCCTTTTTTTTGGTGTTGGGGAGGGAAGTCTTCCAAAGATACCTTGCCCTCTGGGGGGAAGGCAGGATTATGAAGGATTTGACCCACTAAAATGGTGGTCATCCTCAAGTGACATAGTCGAAGGTTTTGGTATCTCCAAGGAACACACCGGAACGATAGGTGTATGCCCAACCCTCTACGTTCCTAGCGTAAGTGAAATTAAATAAATGAACGAAAATGTACATAACAAATATTGATTATTGAAAAAAAAATAACTACGGGACGAACCTCCCGAAGGACCCGGCAAATAAAATATGATTTGCCGGACCTGGTGGCGCTACCTTCGCTATTATTGGACTTTTCTGCCTCCTTTTCATTCCAATTGTCAGTTTGTCAGCTGTCAGTTAATATTTCATTTTCATACATAGGTATATGCTCTTTGATTAAAACTAAAATTATAAATATTTTGTTTGATCGTTTTGACACGTCGTTATTTTGCAAGTTTGTGATGTTTTAAAGTGAAAAACAAAGTGAAATATTTCTCCTTGCAATTTGTTGATCCTTTCAATTGATATTATAACTATAGAAATATGGCTGAGAACGTTAATATAGATCTTTCAGGAGAAATGAATGCCACTACTGAAAAGAAAGGTTTACACAAGTATGTAAATGAAGTAGAAATGTAAGTGGTACTAACAATATTAATTATTTTGAAGCATGTAATTTACTTAGAATTACTAATACCTTCCTAGAATGTCGAATGATTTCTTATAACATCCAAATTTACTAACTAAAAAGCATGTTCGTCTTGCTAATTGTACATATCTTATTGGTACAGACTACTGCAGCATGTCCGAAGCGGTGCCGCTCCAGCTCTGGTATTAGGTCTACTATCTAGCAGACGACCATGGACACAGTTTATAGCCACTGAAAACTTTAAGGTACTTGTCTATCATTTTACTAGCTTGCTAATCTTATAATTTAGAAAGAACTGTTCATTTGCATTTTGTTACATTGTCCATCATATACATTTATGTAACTATTAGTTTATTTGTTTACACTACAACTATATACAGTAATAGGTCTGCATTATCTTGGTGTATAATCAGTTTTTTTCTTCTTTATGACTGATCTGATTATGCAATTCTACAGACCCCTGCTTCAATACCTCGGCTTACAAGACGTTTTTACAGAAACATTGAATATTTTCAAGCCAATTATTTGGTGGTATTCCTGGGACTTTTTGCGTATTGTTTGTAAGTATATTATGTGGAATAGTTTAAGGGGCATGTGATTTTTGTGCTTTTTTCATAATTTTAAATTAATTATAGGATTACTTCTCCGCTGCTTCTGATTGCAATGGTTGCTAGCTTTTTTGGATATAGAAAATTAACATCTGGCCCAAATACATGGAAGGTATGTTCTGAATAAATCCTTACTTCACCTGAATATTTTTACGACATACTTCCAACAAAGTTAAATAACATCTTTTTTAGATTGGAAGTTGGGAATTAACTAAAACCCAACAGTATGCAGTGTATGCAGTTGTCTCAATGGCCTTGTGTTGGCTGGCTGGTGCTGGCGCTGTTCTATTTTGGGTCCTAGGTAGGTTTTAATCTAACATTCCATCATGTCCCAATGTTAACTAGTTATATCAGATGTGTCAAAACTTGGAATAAAGCCTTTGGAAGGTTCCAGAAGGGTGTGATGCCTTTCTTCTAGAAGCTTCTTCTTGAAGCAACAATTACAAAAATAAAACTAATTTCCAGGTGCTACAGTCACTGTAGTAGCTGTACACGCGAGTTTCTTTGATGCTGAGAGCCTTCCCCCTTCAGAAGAACAGTTCCCAATGATAGAGCAAGTTTGACAGGATCAGCTGCCACTGTTTCTACCACCATCTGATTGTGTGATACCACTCAATGAACCATTGTTGAGTTAAATGTAATAGTGCAATTTTTAACCAATTAAAATAGTACCTAATTTGATGTTACATAGGCTTTAGCACTAAACAATGTATAGTTATAAATACTAGAAAATCATATTAATTTTATTTAAAACTATTGTTTTGAAGTGTCAATAGAAAAATGGAAATTATTTAACCAAAGCCAGTAAATACTTGTTTTAAATTTAAGTATAATGCAATTGTAGATACAAAGAAAGTAAGTTAATAAAACCATTATATCAAGTAGATGCGGTCTTGTGAAACAAAAACACTAATATTATATCTAGGTTAGTAGCATAGGTTTTAAGTTTTTGTCATTACATTTTGAATTTATGGTAAATATGTAAATACAAAAAAAAATGCATTGAAGGCTATGGAATCAACCATAAATATATTTGAATTTAATTTATTATTTGAAACTAATTGAATAAGATATGTATGAATAAGTGCTTTACTAGTTTTGTATTTAAAAAATAAAATCTAAATCAATACACCTGTTTTCACTAAGTTTTGTGTCTAAATGTTTTTTCCTATTTCCGAAAATTCTAATAAGATTCTATGGAATAAATTTTCCTTTGGGTGTTTGACATTTTTACATAGGATTGAGAAACGGCTGATTTCTTGTAGGTAATAGGAA
>JAOCNA010000023.1:3031375-3055256 GCA_026546675.1 Papilio helenus | reverse complement strand
ACACATCTCGTGATCAATTTAATTGAAACTAGAACAGACAAAAATCAAAATGTTTTGATCAGTATAAACTATAACCATTTGCGAATTAATTTATTGATATTTCAAATTAAGAGAAACATAAACATACTAAAGTATTGATCTTTTTTTTTGCTCTAGAGTGTACATTTTTACTCCCTTTTATCAATACGAAATTATTTCGTAAGCTCACTGAATCTCACCTAATTCGAAATTTCAATAATTAATCCACAACAAAAAATCGTATTTCTTCTGGAATCTTAATTACTTTAATTTTCTTTTCAACAATTCCGCGCCGCAAATTTCGCGAGCCGACTTCTATTCCATATTTTTTATCATGTTCCTCTTTTTGCATCTTAATCTCGGTGAATTAATTAAATACTTTGAACCTTGAAAAATCCTTCGCTTTAACATCAAATTGGCTCTCTCGGGACGAAATATTATTTAATTTGTAACTATAAAGAAATAAAAAAGTATAAAACCATAAAAATATGGCATTTGAGCTTACAGTTTTATGTTTTGTACTCTAAGATTCATTGGTACTTGTCAATCGAGATTCGTCTTGTAGATTAATAGCACGTGCACAACTTATAAACTATCGTACAACTGTTTAGTCGCGCTATTGTTACACACTACTCAATTTTTAGTTAGTAAACTATCGCACAGAAGTTGTACGACAGTTTATTAAAGGTCTGCGCTCGCCCTAAATAGCCCATTGAATAATGTTATTTTATATTACATGCAAAGAAATGACAAAGGAAGTAATTAATGACAAAAATTGACTGACAGTAATCCAAACTTGTCAACACATTCATGAACTATAAACCGTGTTACCAGTCGAAAGACAAAAATTATATAAATCAAATGGAAGTCGTAAAGTTTACAATCCTACCTTACGTTTGAATTTCGAACAACACGCGTATGAATACTACCAACATTCGGATGAAAGATGGTGTCGTATAAATTCGGAATACGAAACAAAAGGTGCAACTGAAGAAAAGAATGTCTTCTCAAAAATAAAATACGTCCAGTGCCGACGTCCGCCAACTATCTGTCGTACGTTAGTGTGGACGTGAACCGAAATAGACCCGGTCTCTAGTCCGACTTCGGTAGACAATGATAGAATCGCTCGCGGAACGTTCGCTTCTAATATTTTAGTAAATGGGCTTTTGACTTCGCTCGCCGGATGCTGTTGGCGATTTATTGATGTTCAACGCGTTGTGCTTTTAATTTCGCTGTGCGTTCAAATCTAATATTACAATTTGCTTTCGAAAACTACTATTCACAAACATCATCGGAAATCAAGAAACGGATTAGATGTAACGACACAACATACGAATTTCCATTTCTAAAGTAATGTGTCTAAAGGATAAATAAGATTCGATATTCATTCGAATACAGCTATTATTTTTTCCCAAATAAATCACTTAACAAACTATCAGTACATATTCGACGAATTTAAAGGTACGCATAACGTTGACGCACATTTAACAAAAAAGCGATCGTCAATCTTTTACAAAAAGGCGAAGCCTCGACGCGAACGAGAAAACAATCACTATACTTATAAAAGCACAACCAAAATTTCTTCGATAAAAAGTCGACGTAAGTGGAATTTCGGTCGGCGAATTAATCGCTTCAACAAGCGATTGCATCTTAGCCTTCGACCACTTGGTGATTCGGCTCCGGTTTTAATTCAATTAATAAAGGCAAAAAATCATGTTTTGTATGATGACGTAATTACATCACGTGAAGTATGTTTGTACATAGCTTGGCCGGCTCTTGATTTACTTATTCTTATTTGAACCAAGTAACTTAATTATTCTTTGTTAATAAGTGGTAACATCCATCTATTACAAGCTACTTTCTTTCTTTCGAAAATAATGGAAGTTGATATAATGCGAAAAATCCTAGACTTATAGAAAAATAAAGATTGGACATTTCTGTCGAATATCGTTATACCAAAAGATTATTACAATTAATACTAAACAACACGAATACATGTCGATATAAATTTTAATTAAATCGTGCCTGAAACATGTAATGTTATTTAACCTCGAATCCGATTAAAAGCAATTATAATTTAACTTAAATAGAAATAAATGAATTTTCCGTTGAACATATAGCGAATAAAATACATGTAATCATATCAACGGAGAGCAATAAAAAATATCCATTGGCGTACAATTTCTTCAAACAAATGATAAGCATAGAAAACAAAAGAACAAATCGCTTCGAGGTAACTTCGATTAAATAATTACAATTTCCCGCTATAAAAGGTTGAAAGTTATTGCACAATTTATACAACTGGTTGGTTTTAAAAAAGGAATAATTCACGTTCCATTTTCAAAAACCGGTTTCGCGCCGGGTCGTTGATTTCGTTAAACGTTATTTATCAAATTATTGTTTTTTTTTTTTGTAAACGGAAAATTCAAAGAGTTTATTTCAAATTCGTAAATGAATTGCCATATTAAAAATGCTTAATACATTTTCCAACTTTAAATCATCAAAATATGAATTTAATTTTGACATGGACAGATTTAGCTATTGAACAATTTTCCTTATATTTCAGTAATTAATTGAACAACATTTTACTATCTATACAGAGTAAACTTAGGAGCAACGCTAATTAAATTAATATCAACAACTTTTGTTTAAATTGTAACATTTAAAAGGCCAGTAATTGACATTTTTACATCAAATAATTCAATGTAAACAACTTTGTATAAACCAGACTGTATTTGACGATATAATTTTCCTTATTTCGCTTAAAATAACTAAACGAATATAGCTTTATTGTTCATAAAATAAGTGATTTATTATTTGTAATTATATTTGTAAATTAACATTGAAAATAATAAAATCAAAATTAATGTTACACAGCCGATACTAAGGTCACTTAATCCGAGAATTAATTTAAATATCATTATTGTTATTTTTAAATACAACTGTTAAATAAAAACGTGTTTATGGTTTAAAATTCGAAACCCCGGTGTCAGGTTTTCGGCACATTGAAAATTTATGGTAAACAATTAACTCCTCATAATTCAGCCCTACAATGGTGGAATTCAACCCCGGGTAAACCGTAATAATTTACAAAACCCCTTCTTGCATGTCAGTATATCATCAAAATTTACATTTTCATTCCAATTCTAAATATTAAGAAAAATAAATTTTAAATTTCGAACATCTACAGTGAACAAAAAGGTCATAGATCATTAAATACTTACTTGTAAATAAATGAAGTAATCTCCAAAAACAACGCCACAAACTTAATTTTTAAAAGTTGATTTAGAACCGTTAATAAAACCACAAGTTACTTATATGCACGATTGAAAAATATTTCCACTATCAAATAAGCACTATAACATTAATAGAAATAATATTTACTTGATTACTCTAAGGTCTAAGTAAGTATATCTAAGCCGGAAAAACGTAAATTTTCGCGGGAAACACGACGCGCTCGGACACAACCCGCCCACGTCGATGCTAGAGGACAACTGAACGAATAGATTCACCTGCAATGCGTGCGCTGATCGGTTCGTTGAAAGTGAGACGGCTTTATTAGCCTCTGCCGATATCTGAAAGAGAGGTCGATAGCCACGTGCTCATAGACCTCCCTTACAAGTTTTCAGGAAAAGGGGCACGTTATAAAGCAGCGAATAAGGGTATTTATTATAATAGAACCTTTGATAATATGTCTAATGTATCCCTTTTGGTTTTGATATTTGACATGACATTTTGCTCGCCTTATATCTCTGTATACTAAACTGGTAAATTCCTCAATTTTATTAAATCATTGTTAACATGTCGTCACTTCGTCCTCTAATTCTCTTTGACAAATTACGTATGTATATTTTATTGTCGGTCGCGTATGTTACGAAAACAAAGGTCGTATAAAAATATTTCGGCACAAATTGTTCGGAGTATAAATAAAGTAAATACATACGTCTCGGTTATCGTATAAGTTGATGTCACATTTAGGTTAGTTTCAAAAACTTTGAATACGGACTGAATTCATATGAGCACATTGACAGTTTGTGTTGTTTTATTATTTATGTTGTTTCGTAACAAGATAATGTTGCCTTCTTTATTTCGAAGTACAAGGAAAATAGAAAAATTGAGGTATGAAATTATCACACTAGAAGACAAAATTCAATGTAATATTACCTTACTTCTTTCTTAATTTATTATAAATTCGGATGTTTAGATGGATGGATGTTTGTTAGATTTTGTAGTCTAAACTGTTTAACGGATCTCGATGAAATTTGGCATAGATGTAGATGCCTGAAAGAACACATAGGCTACTTACTTTTGTTTTTTTCCACGCGGACTTCAAATTAGTCAACTAAATAATAATACTAGAACTATAAAAAAGTTTTAAGGGACTGCAAACAGTTATTAGCAATATCGAAACACGGTTCAAAAGTAATTTCGCTTATTTTGCGTCGCATTTTAAAATTAAATTAGAAAGTACGATAAAATAGTAATCGCCTCGACTTCAGTTCAGAAAAGTACTGTAGTTTAAATTAAATTAATGGTTGAATTTCTTCACTTCTACTGTAGAAGTTCTTTTAATAAAGTACGTTTAGATATTAACTGACATCTTAATTTAAAAAATGATTAACATTAATTGTTTTGTAAATCAACTAGCTTACCTATTTCATGATAATTAAATATTAATAAAGTACAGAGGAATCAAGTAACATTATTTTTTAATCTTTTAAAAGTCTAGTAAACATTTAGGACGATATTTTACTTCTGTACATGTTACAATCAATACAGTACATCTTATATAGTGCGCGTAATATATTGGCGTTCATTGTAAACGCATACAAGCGTATAAACCTATGATGCAACTATTCAAAGAACTTATTGTATCACAATGTACTGACCACAGTTTCTCGAATTGTTCTTTATTATTAAGCAATATATCAAAATTTGTGTACACTTTATATGAGCATTTGTTGACTCATTTCTTTGTCTTATAAAGATGTATTTACTAAACTATTTTATACTAATCGAACAGATTTAGGAGACGTAATTCAACATACAAATATACGAGATCTCGATAGTACCGCCACCTATCTACATTTGTAAAGATTCAAAGTTTCCGAAAACAAAATAAAAACAGTTTATACAACATGAAAATCAAACAAAAACAAAGAACAAATCCATTGTTATTAAAAAACAAAACGAAAAAACTTCTTCACAACCAAACAATAGAGTTATGAAAAACTTTTCAACAAGCAAGTACCATTTATTATATTTCTCACTTAGTTGACCTTGAATTTTAAAAGATGATATCACTTAGTACAAAAGTTTCAGTCGACTGCTCATGTACTATTAATGTTTATGTTAATTACTTTGTTGTAATTAAACGCATTCAAGATCTTTGGAAAGATACTAAAATGTATGATTTTAAATTAGGAAATAATACGCGGAATGTAATGAAGGTTATACATATTCGGTCAAGGTTAAACAAGGTAAAAATGTATTAATTTTAAATCATCACCGGATTTTCGTCTTATAGCTAATACGTACATACCGACGGGTCCGAATCTAGTCGGTGCCGTCACCGGAATATCAAACGTGAGTAAACTAAATTAGAAAGTACGATAAAGAACTATCGCCTCGACTTCAGTTCAGAAAATTACTGTAGTATAAAATAAAAGGTTGCATTTCTTCACTTTTACTCTAGGAGATTATTTAATGTATGTACGTATGCAATTACAATTTTACTTTGATGTAATAATGACGTCATAGAAATATAGAGCGTCATTTGTTACCGAAAACATTCCGCCAGATTCATCACACCAATAAACTCTAATCGCTGGTTACCAAAAAAATCATACGTTACCATGATTAGTTAATATCGAAAACCAAAAATAAAAAAAATAAATTAACTTCAAATCTTATTTTATTTTAAAGAAACTGAACTATAAATAACGGTTACGAAAGCATTTTATTAGCGCATTGTTGGACGGCGGACAGTGTCGCTATAGTGTCATTGATTTAATGGACAGAATGGGATAATGGACTATTTTTACACAATGATGGGGAATCTAGTATACTTCTTGGTACTTTACTTTAGTTACGGAATTAACACTAAAAATGCAATGGATCAGTTCTTCTAGCTATTGTGTGCTACGAGAAGTGTCCGGTCATGTCATTTTATGACTTGGAAAAGGTGGATGTCCATGGTTCTCTTTTGTGTCATTTTTGATGTAGACAATTCTTACTAATGCAATCAGAGGAATAACCCAAAAAACGTATTGTTTGTGTAAATATAATTTATTTAAAAAACATTGCTCAATGAAATAGAAGACAGTTTTTGACATGACAGTAGACCTTCTACATTATTAAAATTTGTAGACAAGACAAGCGATTGCTTTTGATTTGTGTTTAGTTATTATTTAATAATAGCTTCATTCTGTCAAGGTAGATATCGTCAAAGGGGAACATTAATTTTCCAAGCAACTAACGTAAGCCCATCAAATATGAAACAATATTTTGCCGTCATTACTTCTGAATGCCAATTTGATTTTTCAACGTCTTCGTCAAAAGAAGGCCGTTTGAAATAAAACAGTTGCCAAAAGCGAAAACAATGCATTGAATCTTTGTCAAACTTATACTAGAAACATACTGCTTTTGTGCACGGTTCAACAAAAAACCAGTAATTTAAGATACAACTAAAATAGAGTATGAAAGATTCTGTTAAATGTAACTAGGAAACTTTGTATTTAATCACATTTGTCTTTTCAATGTTTGCACGAATCTGACACATCAAATACCACAACTTATTTTAAAACATGCAACTAACTTTTCCAACCGGCGGATGTATATTTTATAGTTGCGCTCCGTCTCGATTTCAAGTTTGTTCCAAGATATTCACCGGTATATAGATAGATTTAGAAAAATATGGAATTACACTTCGCTGAGAATGTTTTTCCATAAAACACAGTAGCATTTCTTAGATACGTTATTCATTTAAATTACAAAAAATATATAGTAAAAAACTCTATAAAATCTTGTAGATTGTCTGAATTCGTACATATGGTATCCTTTGTTGTTACTGTTATCAAAACTAGAAAACATTGAAATTTAAAAAAGATAATAGCATATCAAATAGTATGGAATGGGAAACAAATTAAATCCAATATACGGGATTAAATAAAGAAGAGCAAATTTTGATATTCGACAAAAACTTACCGTACGTCAATAGAAGTCAGGGCCAAGAAGACTATTGTTATTGAACATAATAATTCTTTTTCCATTAATTTCGGTGAGCCAAGGTTTACTAATACATTAGAAAAACGACGGTTCCTACGGATAAGGTCATAACCCGTATTTTCAAAAAAAAATTTTTTTGTTTTTTTCCAACTAAACCTAATCTTAACAAACATGGTTGAAGTCACATTTTATATTTATCATGTTAAAATCATCATTAAACGGATAATAGTTTTAACAACGAACACTTCAATATCATTTTTGTACAATTAAATGACTTAAAAACGGCACTCTTTGAGTTACAATTATATTCGTAGGAGCCACATAACAAGTCTACCAGAACGTTTGTCGTATTAAGAAACACAAATGCGTTTAAAATAGCAAACTCGCAAGTTAATGACGGAATAGCTCTAACTGGTAGCAGTTATTTTTTTTCGGTTGATGTAACGTGTTAAAGACGATATACGATTTAATCGTACTTTATTATCTTAAATGACAAGCTCATTATTCAATGTAATAACGCGAATCGCTTAAAAGTACTTACAATATTTACTTATTGTGAGGCGAATAATTTTTGATCTATCGTGGCTTTAAACATCAAATCTATACTAATATTATAAAGAGGAAAGATTTGTATCTTTGTATTTTTGTATGTATTGAAATAACTCAAAAACTACTGGGCCGATTTTAAAATTTCTTTCACCGTTAGATAGGTCATTTATCTGTGAGTAACATAGGCTATATTTTTTGATACCACGCGGGCGAAGTCGCGAGCAACAGCTAGTTAGTAATAAAGTTACAATAACATAGTTGGTGAAAATAATTGAAACACGTTATTAACTGTCATAAACTAGTAAGAAATTCAGTTTGAATAATCCATATTAAAAAGTAATAATAACTATATTTGTACAAATTAAGAAGATAGAAGTATGACTAATATATTTTTTACCTTGATAAGCCATGTTGATGAATTCACAAATTCATCCACAGATGTCATTTGATAACTGTAACTATCTGAAAAAATTAATAACGAAATTCACAAAACAAAAACAAATATAAAAAATATTTAACAGAACCGCTTTATAAACTGTACACAACACGACAACAAAAACATTACTAACCTCTTCTAATTAATTACAAATTAAAACAAGATGCGTCATGTTCATTCATACGTTGAATAGAGTTATAACTGTGATAGACATGCCCTGAGTAACAAACAACCGTACCAACAGACAGTCGTGTAACGACAGATTGCGTCGCATCTCGCAATATCGCATGATAAAGTAGATAAGGCGCCGTCCGCTTAAATCTCGTCTAAAGTCGTAAATTTTAGAGTCGTAGGGGAATTTCGGGTGGCTTAAGCACCTTTAGATAATTGAGATAAGTGGTCGCCGTCGCCCCTGAGAGGCGCCTGCGAACTAAGGATATACTTCGTACGCTACAACGTGCTTGTGTGTGTTTGCAGAAGGATTATAGACGCTTGTATGAGCCTATACATTAACTATACTCAGAGCCACTTGACGATCTCTAAGGGAGACTCTTAGTGTAGATTTAAATTTACACTAACGGTCTATGTGACAAATACGTTTAACTCCTTAGTTACTACTTAAATGTAATTAAACCATTGGATGTTTTAGAAATCTTCCGTTGAATTAATAAAAAAATGATCTATTCTGATGTATTCCTTTTAATTATAAACTATACAAATTGTTATCTACTTTTCAAGGATCAATAATATTTAATTGATTATTTCAGTAGTGGTGCAAGAAAAGTAATTTCTCACGTAACGATTACTTATTTTAAATTTACACAAAGAATAGCAATTTTCACATCATTCTGATTGCTGCAATATATACCCATCTAATTGTGCAAGAAATTCCATAACGATTTATTAATTTGAATATGATTTTCTTTTCGAATTTGTACATTAGTTACAAATGCCATTACAGGACTAGCACGCAACACGGAAGAGGGTCGCCTTAAGCTATGCCGTGACTTACTTAACGACATTCATTGCATATAAAAATTGCAAAATAATAAAAATAATAACTTTGACAAGAACAGCAATTTTATACCCTTGATATGCAAATACTGATTACTCTTATACATGAAATATTACCATAAAGAAGTAAAATTAACTCATAATATGGTAACTCATAACTGTATTAGTTGCCATGCATACTTCCGAATGACTAAAAATTTAAATAATTTTGACTGTCTGTTATTTTAGCAATATCTAGCAGTATCATACGTAGATGGTAAATAATTGTCATTGCAAATTGACCCCACTTGAGCCCATTGAAATTTGCAACTACCGGAAGTTTCATCAGGACTTGAGTAAACCTAACAAAGACTAACTGCCCCTTAAAGTTGATTCGATAAAAAGTCTAGAATGACTGGCATTTAATTTGCAGTTTTAAAGTTCGATTTCTAACTGAAGGTATTGATGGATTGTTTGAAAGAGGATATGCGTAATAACACACATAAAAAAAAAAAAAATAAAACATACAGACGACTTTAATACCTCCTTCTTTTGGGAAGTCGGTCAAAAAGAGAGTGGTAACTCAAAAACTACTGGGCCGATTTAAAAAATTCTTTCATCATTAGAAAGGTCATTTATCTGTGAGTAACATAGGTTATTCTTTTTAATTTCACGCGGGGGAAGTCACGAGCAACATCAGTTATAAAAGCGATAGAAATGTAGGGAAGAGCATTTTACCGCCTCCGTAGAAAAATTATTGGTTGATCATGTAAAATATCTAATTGCAGAAGCAGAAAATTGTAGATAGTTTCTTACATAATTTATAATCACATTTGTTTGACAATACACAGAAGAAAGATATAAGTAATAAAGATCTGCATTCAGAAGAATGGAGTTTTGTTATTGATCAAAAATGAAATATTCGAACATTAATCATAGTAATCGTAAACCTGTTACTACTGCTACAGAATACAGTGTACAGAGAAATATAAACTCGTTTAGTTTATTGCTGTAGCAATAAATATTTAGGTATTGCGATATCTTCGTGGCTATTGCTTCACTTTGTAAGTAGAAATACTGATGTAGCTAATTCGCATTGACCTACAAATTGCTCTGTGCTGTCTGCCACAGGTGAATATTCAAACTAGTTATGCCATCAGGTTTCACTTATCAATTATCTTATGCGTTATTTGTGCTCTGCTTTTAGGTTAATATCATCGATATTGTAACTTCGGCTTCTTAGTGGTTGGATATTCGGCTATTCCTATTATTATAATTTCGATTTGAAATAGAAGCACTTCTTTTTAAATTAAAAAACTATATATCATCCGTTCTAGAAGAAATTCTGATTAGTATAAAATGTTCGTTTCAATTATGCTCTAGTAATATTTAATTTGAAAAAAAGAGGTTCAAATAGTTTAAAATATTAACCTTAATGTAATATCAAATATGATTATGACAGGGGAACTGATACAAACGTGGCCTGAAAATATTTAATAACGGAATATCTTGTGTGGAAAGCGCTCCGCAGGCCGCAGGTAAGTGAGCTAATGTTTTAATATTACACCTAAAATATTTTCATTTAGCGCAACAACGTCACACGAATATAATAAATGTTTATCGGTAAATTTTATCTTCGCCCGCGTGAAATTAAAATGAAAATTAAAAAAGCCTATGTCATTCACAGATAAATTACCTTTCTAATGGTGATTTTTTTTTTAAATCGGCCCAGTAGGTTTTGAGTTATTTCAATACATACAAAAATCCAAAAATATTAAAATATGTAAATACAATAATTTATGGATATAGATCAGGGTGAAGAGACATTGATCAATTTTCGTTTTTTGCGATAAGAAATCTAAAATATAGTAAACAATGGTTATGGTCATTTGAGCGATGACTAGCGGTTTCTACTAATTCTGCACTTGCCACTTTCGTGCCCAAATTAATTACTATACCGAGGGTTCCTGCCAACTATAAATAATAATTTGTAAGGGTCGATATGATTGTTGCTTAAGAACACCCTTTATGTGGTGTTCGGAAGTCAAGGGTTATGTAAATTAAATCAAATACAGAATACAAATAGATACAGTAGTAAATATGTCTCTTGATGATATAATTGTTATTTTTTAGTTAAGTTTACTCATGTAAATACAATAACTTGGACCTACACAGGCACAGGTTGATGTAATGTCTAAAATATTAATTCATAAAAATGGGTTAGTTCTACAGTATGTTTCAAAATGAACTTTAACGCCTGGGTGTCAAATATAGTCTAAGAAAAATATTTTTCATTTAAATGAAGATTTTTTATAATCGACTATATTTTAATTAAATTTTAAGTTTAAGCGTGTCTCGATAACGGCCATAAGAGTGGTAATGTAGATGCATTTAAATGTATAAGTGGTTAGTTTTATTCGATGTCTGAGCGGAAAGATGCAATGTGGTCACAGTACATGGACTGCCTAATATCTGGCTGGCATTGGGTCCGCGCAAGGTCGTGCTAAATGCGCAAGTCACGTCACTGCGCCTGCGTCGCTGCCGCGGTCTAGTGTAGGCTCGCCATGCGGTACGGCATTACGTGGACAGTGGATATTTTAGATTTTTAATATTTGTCTAATGTATTGGAAGTGGAAAATCTCAGATATCAGTCGAATAAACCAACTTAAATGTTATATTTTTTATATAAAATTATGGTTGATCTAAAAATACAGAGAATGTTTAATGCATGTTTTGAATAGTAAAAAGTGAAATGTGCCAGCCTTATGATAAAATGTGTTTTATTTTACACTAAAACTGTTGTGATTGTGTGTTATTGAATAAATGAAAATTAACGGAAGAGTCCTAAATAAAGAAAAGTATGATGTCAACGTTTTTAACGATTTAATTTGAATTTTTTTCTGTACTTTTATCGATTCATATTAAAGACATCAACGCCATATTAATAAAATATTTATATTGCATGTTTTATTATTTAAATTCTTTAACAAATAAAATTAAAGTATAAGGGACGGTTAACAGTTTTAAATGTCTTGAATATTCCTATAAAATATGGTCGCCGTAACTATGGGTGTGCCCACGTTATTCGCATCCAAAAAACTTTTCTTGCGTAATTCGGTAGATAATTAATATGTGTTCAACTAAGACATTTCTAGTGTAGAAAAATGGACAGTTAGTGACAGCAATTTGTATTTTTCATAAAGATATTTTGAAATGAATATGGTTATTTTTATTTTGTTCTATTCAAAACTGTAAATATATTTTTATAGTAGAAAAAATGAACGCCTGCAACTGCAATTAGCGGTTTTAGAAGTATTTGGATGGAAATGTGAAGCATTGAGTTTTAATTTTGACAAAATTTCCTTTAGTCTTAAAGAATAACTTATAACTTAAGCGTAACTTAACAATAATGAATTGATTTTTTATCTAGAAACATTTATTACTGATTATAAAAGCTTTGTCTATTAAACGGATATTAGTTTAAAAATAGAGGTTTAGAAATTACGTAATAGATGGCGTTGTTCGATAATAGTCAAATACATCCTTAAACAAACGTGAGATGCATGTTTTAAAGAAAATTAAAATGAAGCATTTATAACAAGAATGTTATTTATCATTTATTTTATAAAGGAATTCGTATTTTTAACGAGTACGAGATATTTTTATCTATATGATAAATTTGTATTAAACTTTTTTATCGTTTTATTTCACAAGATTAATTTCATTTTAAAATTTGCTGGAATTAAAAATCTCCTGCTGTCGTATTTTTCAAACTGACGTTTTCTAATGACAAGTAGATAAAAAAAATAACTTCCTATTTATATATACCTAAGCTGTAAGTTGACTGAAGGACATTTTAGGCTGCATAGATAATGCAGTAGTTAATAAACACTTGAATTTTTAAACACATTAAATGTCTTTCTGTCACATTAAGAGTCATTAATTGTTTAGTTTAGTCATTTTTTAATATTATTAGATGGCAAACGAGCGAACGGCCACTTGAATTCACTGTAAAGGCGAAGCGACCGCTGCCTACCCTTAATTGACGGAGGAAGAGACGCTACACCATCAAATCTACTTATTTTTATAATAATAGAACTAGAATTCATAGTATTATTTCTAAATATACCATGTATGGTCTAAAATTTGTGTATACGTTCTCGCCTCAGGCTTGGTCGTAATTATATCGAACTAGAGAGATCGCGTGACCGAAGCAAGATTAGTGTAATTTTGTTATAGTACAGGTTCTTGTTAATCTTTACTTATACCTTTGTTTGGAATGTTAAGATATAGGAACTTAAATACAACAAACTAGCGAACCACCCCGGCTTCGCTTGGGTCCAAAGCTGATATGAATAATTTTTATTTAAATCACATTAGAAAACTCTAAAATTATCAGTATTTCTCTATTATATTATACATGTATCTATACATATAATAAAATTGGAGTGTCTGTAATATCAAAAGAAAATTTCCTGATTTCGGGAAGATGATGTATTTGCGATGCTGATAACGAAAATCGCATTTAGAATTTTTTTGTCTGTCTGTATGTCCGCAAGCTGCTTATGTTTCGGGCAATCTCCAAAATGGCTGGGCCAATTTCGACCGGACTTTTACTGAAGGTTAGCTGACATAGACGGCCATGTTATAGGTTAATCTTTATCTTAATATTGAGTGAACGAAGTCGCGGGCAACAGCTAGTTGCAAATAACATGACTTGGAGACTCAAAAGCTTTTTATCAGTTTATTCATTCTAAGACGATCGATGTTCCTTTCAAAAAATAATAGCAAAATTAGGAACAGCTGATAAGCTATGATTTAGATTACTAACCATACTAAATTGATACCTCGTGAAGCAAGTAAATAATTCGTTTACCTAATAGGCTATTATATTTCCTATAATAGGTATATTTCTATAAAAAAGCTGGATGATACCGCTATTAATCTCATGTCTCCTAATTCCCTAACAAATCCTTATACCAAAGACCTTGTTATTTTAGCTGCCGATTATACTCTTAGAGGTGTTCGATTATAATTTTATGAAGACATTTATAGTCTTTCTGATATATTTATCATTTAAACAAACAGTACGGACCATCATTCATCGTTATTTTGATTCCGAAGCAATTTATTGGATGTCGACGAGCGCAATAAATCATAGTCGGTCGGTATGAAAATAATTAAAAGACGAGTCCGCGGGACCGCTCTCTGGAGACAGCGTAAACAAACACTGTAGTTTTATAGCCGTAGTATTAATTATAGCTCGCGTTACAGCCGGATACTGCTTTATAACTGGCATGTTTATTCGGCATTTGGCAGCCAGCCCTCGGGGCCTGCGGGCGATTTGCGACTAACGCAACGATAACGACACGGTAGCGATGCCTCTACGACAAATAAAATATCGATTTACTATGAGACTCGATTTACACATTGGGCAATTTTAAAATGTGACTTTTGAAAACCCAACGTTTAAAGCTACCACCGTTTGAAAACTCGCCCATCGTCATTATGTAGGAGTATAAGCTAATTTGTGTTAAACCCAGTCTCGTTTAAAGGACTACAATCTATACAAATGAAGTCCAGAAAGACGAAACACGTATTTTTACTTATAATAGATAAATTAAAATTAAAAGTAAAATGCAACATTACTGACCTCTATGAACGGCGTCGAACCTTCCCTCCACCTTGGAGCGCAGCGCTTCCAAGTCGAAGGGGGCCGCAAACCCATGGTCCACGGAGCGACTCTTCGACCTGTAATGTAAATAGGACACTGATTAATATAACAATTTTTTTTAAATTAAATGTAATTGGTATATACCAAAGAAGTAGAAGTAGAGACAAAGAGAACGGACTTGATTTGAAACAGAAAATATCTATTTTTACTGAGATTTACCATTATTAACTAACAGATGTGATTAGACATTTTTGGGACAGAAAAATACTGCTTGGATTCAAACAATTCTTATGTTTTTTTCCAATACAAATAAAGTTATCGCTCATAACAGGATTTTCATGTTGAAATACTGTGACCACGGGACAAAGTTGAATCTAATTCCTGTTAACATATTCTGCCTCTGAGTATTCAGCTAAATACATTTGAGATACGAAGAATAACCTTTTTGCAGTTAAGGGAAATTTGTGAAAGTGTCTGGTTTGTTTTTAAACTAATTGAGATTGAGGAAAGCAGCAATACCTTTTGGAATAGTGACAGTTTACACGTTATAAATTAACGCTGAAAGAAGCAGTCAACAAGGTACACAGAAGCAGTCGGCGATCGTCTCGATCACAGATGACGTTACGCGGAGTATTTCAGTGTCAGTGTACTGATAATTGCCTGTCCACTAAAAACGAATGCCCTAAATAACATTCAGACGGGAACATCGTGTAAATACCACGAGGAAAATATCAAGCTGTCCCAAGAAATTATGGATGCGTAAAGTTCTTAAAATAGTAAATTTAGAACAAATTTATTCCTGTAAATATTGACTTGCATGAACAACTTTTCATGAAAGTAAATGATTAAATTTTCTTTGATATCATTGCGGAAAACTCATCAAGAAATATAAACAAAGTTAAAATAAAGAGAAAACAAAAAGAAAAGTGCGGTTAACTTTATACAATTCCCTTTCAAAAATAAAAAGTTTTCAATTGATTAAATATACTGGCTATAAGTATTTGTGGTTTATTACCAGGGACTACGCGATCTAATCACAAGCAAAACACAAAGACATTACCAACACAATAAATCACAGGGCTAGCAATGAGAATAGTAAAGTTTTTTAATGATGGATGGTTGGGTTTCTAGCAGTGGCAGATAATTGAATGATAGATGTGTGAAAGTTTATACCTCTTATAGCTTTGGTCGATGCTCTCGGCGCTCCTCGACAGCTGCTGCGAAGCGCGTCTAGACCTGCATGCAACAGACAACGAGCTACATACAGGCAATGCATGCAAACAGCTAAACTATGCACTTACTCGGACTTTCGTTGTATGCTTATCAAAAGCACTAATATGTCAAATAAAAAACAAACTAATGAATGAAATGATCATTAAACTACTTCAAGCACACAACAAATGTCTGAATAAGTAGGAGCATGATAGTTTTCGCATTGATCATTGAATACATAAATTTTTCATAAATTGCATTCAACTACAAATGCGAAAGCTGTCATAAAAATTATAGCCGTTAAAATAAATTACAGCTACGTGCAAAACATAATGTAAATAGGAATAGTAAAGGTCATCGGTTCGTGCGATGGGTCAATAGTAAATTAAAGGTCGGACTACATGCGCAGAACGAACTAGATGTAAAGATAGTGAACGTTCGTACTGAGAGAAACTTTCTCGCGGAGCATTGTGCTTCGTTCTCCTTGTGAATAATGATGTTAATTTGAAAGCTACGTTTGCGAGAAGTGAAACACGACCTCCGCAATGTACACGCGCCCCATAACACTGAATAATAGCACATAACTTTAAGTGCACGCTTTACTAATTACTCGCGCAGGCAGGGCCATTGAAATTTCTCGAGTGTTCGCTTTTACTTTTTCTATTTAATTTTCATTTATTACTACGATTATTGCAAGATTAAAGTACCAAAATAAATTGATAGGAACAAATCAACGGCCTTGGAAAGATAGCGCATAGCAACAAAAAGGCTATTCCGAAATTAAGCTGACCGAGTCACAAAAGAAAAGAATGGACGGTACGATTTCTCAATGATAACTTAAAACCAGTAGACCAAAAAAGCGATAACAAATACAATAAGAGTTACGAAAGAATTGTACTTGATAGACTTCCATATTCATTTCTTTGTTTAGAGTATTGCGTAAAACATGTTAATTAAAAAATAAATATTTATAGACTTTAATGGGCAACATTTTTAGACATTTTACGAAAATGTGTATCGATAGTTATTTAAGTACGTGGCATATGCATCAGAAAATACATGATTGTATCCTTATAAAACTAACAAAGGGAAAGACAGGTATCAATTTATAGTGTAGTGTACATACTTTAACGACACAGTAACTGTCTGCTCAAACAACTTAACAATTACACAGTCAATCATTAGGTTCTTTAACAATGAAAGACATTTCCTTTCACAGCACAGTATCCTTATACTTGTGTTTTTAATTATCACTAAAAGCAAACTAACTACAAAATGTATCAAAGTTTCACACTGTCTATCAAGTTGTAGCGAAGCTAAAGAACTCATTTATCATTTTCCAACGTTGGCGGAGAAAAACAAATGTGTTTGCACAATAACTGTCACTTGTTGGAGCGATCTAATTTACGTGGACTGCGCCATTGTCTAGCAGTTATTTGCACTGGAGAAAATTAACGTCACAGAGTGATGGATTGAATCTACATGGCTCTTGGAAACGGCGATAATGAAGTTTTGCCCAACAAAGTCGGTCAAATGCCTTCCGAATTTGTGGTTATATTTTGTACAAAAAGCTTAATTTCTCTTTCTTAAAAGAATAAATGTTTGTAATAAGCTACACTGCCATTTTCAAATTCGTCACAAATTACATTTAACTTTCAAATTAAATTTCAAGTAAGTTGTGATTGAATAGCAATCGAAATTGAAATGAACACATAACCAAATAAAACTAAATTGCTCGAATAACGTTCAAGTTCAAACGATTGGGGTTAAGTTCGTATGTCACGCAGGCAAGTCCCCTCGGGAACAGGATTTGATTAAACCAGTACAAGTTGATCTCCGGCGCGGCTTCACTGCTCACATTCATGAAGCGCTTTATGAATGTGCAAGTTAAGTGAAGCCGGTTGAGCTTATCACTGAGGACGGGAACGTCCTTGACACTTGCCGACAACTCGACACCATTGTGTTTGAGCATTCACTAACGTGTCTCCATTATAAATGTTACACTCAATTATACCTAAAAGCCTAACGTTTAAATTACAAAAGAAATTAATTGCTGTACTAAGCTAGTAGATTTGTCATAATAATCTAGACTAGGGTACGATACTACAACGATTTTAGGCACGTTCTTATTACCTTAGGGACAATCCACTTCTGAATACAAATGCATATTCCTATTCTAAAGACATCTAAGTCATCAGGGACTGCATATGAAGTATGCACTCTGCGTTGCGTACTGAAGGTTACTGAACATGCGATGCAATTAACTACCACGTATAAGGAATATTAATAAACGGTACTCATCCATTTGCACTCTATAGATTTTAATAAAACACCAACACACAATAGTATATTATTAGACGCATTGTCCAGTCACTAACCTACGTCAACACATTACCTATGGAATAAATAAATAGAAGAGGCGCGTCGTAATTACTAGACAATTGCCAACATGTTCTTTATTGAAGTTGGCATCCATACAAATGGCGGATCATAAAAATATTAAACTAATGACAGTTTAACTTGAAAGTATTTTAACAAAACGTACAAAATACAAAAGTTTCATCGCAGCATTTAATCGTGTTATTATTCGGAAAGTAAAAGAAGCTGATGTATATTTCAAAGAGGAAAACAAACAGCTCATGTTCATAGAGTACTTTAACATAGCTCGTCACCTGACACTAGTGGGAATCACTACCATGGGACTATCCACAATCAGTTAAGCAAGACAAACACATTCCTTACGTTTTTATCCTTCTACCGCCCAAGTTGTTGTCAACAGACATATAATATTTCAATCAACAACGTCATTAGCTTATATTGTTGACAGGATATCAAATACTGAACATCCGAATTATCCAACCTAAGCAGTTGTTGATAATAAGTACTGTTTTGCGTTAAATTTTACTACTTCCTTATGTGCAAACCTTCCATATTAGAACCATATGATACTAACCAGTGGTAATTAGCGTTAAGAGATGCATGATTTCTAAAGGTAATTGAACACAATTAATGCATAAAAGAGGGAAATCACTGTATAGTCATAATAAAGAAAATGCATAAAAATCAAACAAATACTTTATAATCATTGCATTAGTTTCGTATTAGTTACACGCAATATTGTGTAATATAAACAATTAACTCATCATTGCCTCTACGATTACTAGAATAATGATCGTTAATCCGAATCATCCCGCGTGGGAGCAGTTAAAGACATGCGAAACAACTATTAGGTTTCGAGCAAAAAGGCCATGGTCACGACAAACAGTACTTTCCTTATTCAATCGTATGAAAACATACAAGAAAAGAGATACGTTAGATAAAAGGAGCAATTTTAGGAAATTTCAATAAGAAATAATTAAAAATCAAAACCACTATTAACCTATTTCTCATGCATTGAACCAAAAAAGTATCAGTTTTATGATCGCGCAAACAAAATCTACTATAAAATGCATTGAGTCACCATAGTTGCGATTTATTAGAACAATTCAAATTGCATTAGGACAAAAGTGGCCAGTACGCAATAGGCAACAAGACAATTCAATCACTTCTTATAATAACACATTATTGTCTCTGAAGTTGAAACAGGCTTTTATATTGTAAGAATCATGCAGACCTTGTGGAAAATCTGTGTCTTCACATTTCAAATTATAAATATCTAAATAATAAATTAATTGATAGCGTACATTGTTAAAGATAAGACGGGAGGAAGTAAACGCATTTGGTATTATTCAACGCGAGGTCATCGGACCGCGTCGACTCTGATCACGTAGGTAGTCACGCAGACGTGCGGGCAAGCCGGCAGGCACGTAGGACGCGGCTAAAGTTGCGCCATTACTCAGCTGATAAGTCGGACTGAAGGGCTAGCCGTGCTGTGTCACTGTAATGTAGGCTACTGACGTCAACCCTAGACACCTTTTTGTCTATTGCTAGTTTTTTATTGTTTACTATACGACTGAAAAGATCCACATTCTATTGCACGATGATTTGGTCGATTTAATTTACGCTATATATATTAAAAAGAACAAGTAAAATAAAAACAGGATAATAAAACAATCTTGTAATATCGATTGCGACGTTTTGTAATCGAAGACAGCGACACTTGTAGCCGATTTGTAAGAAAGAATATAACAGACCTCGATTTAGAAGTGAGCTCTTGTGAGCGAGTAAAAGTGACCGCGTAGCTTTACCGATGTTGTAAATCATTATAAACCGTGTTGATAATCATTGGCGTAACGTGCGCTCACTGCCGCAATATTGAATTACTCATATGTTATGACACAGATTTACTGCCACTATTAATTCTCGAAAGGAAGCTTATCTTTGTATAGATCATTAAGTGACAGCTTGTGATACAAGCGATGTACACTGGCCAGTGGGACAGTCAGCTGACAGATAAATATGAAGGCCGGTAAAAAGAAACAAATTAGATACACTTGTTGTTTACATCCTTTGAAGTGGGTACACATTATTGCTACAGAAACATGGCTGGTCTTTCTTTTGATCTAGAAACTTCTAATGTCCAATAGATAGTAATCAACCAGAGAATCAATAATGAACAAAAACAGTTTACATTTTTTTAACAGAGATACAGTCTTAAATAAAATGTATTGCATTTTTTGTAATCTTAAAAAACGAGTTCACGCGCTAAATAAATTAATTGCATCATGTTATCGTAATAACAGTCAGTAAATCACACACGTTGCCTGTTATACAGAGCATATCCGCGACGTCTTTTTTCTGTATAATTAACGTAAGAATCACGCAGACTGACCGAACTAAAGTTTTTTTAAATCAACAACAATTTTCTTAAAATTCTGGTGTTTTACGTGTATGCACTCATAACTCTGCCGTACTTTCGTTTATTTCTGCGTCTACAAACCGGTTTCTTACAACCAACGAGATAAATCAAGGAGCAATTCTATTATCATTACTAGCATCTCTTTATCTAATTAAAAAATCAGGATACAAACAAATTATTGTACATACTTTGATTTGAATCAAGTTCCATAAAACATTAACATATGTATTTCTATCCACGACAGGCATACACACCACAGACTACTGTTATTGTTACCTTTATAATTCTTTGCATAATAAAATCATATCTATGCATAAACTGAACGTATAATTTTTCCACGCGGGCGACGCTACCGGTGTTAAATGCTTGTTGACCCTAATGACCATACTGGCCTTCTAGCCGTGGAGGAGCACGCAGACAAAGAAATGAACGATCCCGAGCCCATATTAGTGTTGTTAGCACATAAAGGTGCAGTTTATATGACTCTATTGTGTTGAAGTTTTATTACCACTAACCGTACATTAAACTTGATGCTGGTAATATACGTCAATTCTATATAACAGCCAGTTTCCACTGCACAAAGCATATATAACTGATTGTCATCCCCTTGGAGAGAATTAGTGAAAAAATAACATATGTATTGGTTGTGAAACGGTGGTGAAGTTGTTGTCCTTCACTGTTAAGATAAACAATCTTATTTTATACGATACTACAGTAATTTTAAATCAATAATAATTCACCTCCGTCAAAGGCATTAAAAGATTTCACATGTTGACGTCACATGTGTTTACATCAGAGAAATTTCTCACATGACAATAATAAACAGTTCTTTGATAATGAGTTAAATACCGACTAAATTATACAAACACATTCAAAACCTTAAACAACACTACACACGTACATAAATATAATTACTAATAACATTATCTAAAATCACATACGCAACGTAATTTATAAGTGATAACTCGCTGAATTGTTTTTGAGTAACGATCCCATTACTAAGTGGTTAACCTCTATATTTACAAGTGTTCCAGTACAAGCTACAATTTTCATACTTCTAGATAAATCTACTTTAATATGAGATTACGTAAATTAAAATGCATCTGCTTAAATGAGTATTTCCTATACAAATTATTGGCAACTTCATAAAAGGATTCACTTGCCAAATGAAGCACGGAAGTATTCCGGTAATCGATTATCGACTCCAAAACAATGTTGACTTTATATGTATTCGATGCATTATTTATAACACCCACTATCGTAACCAAGGCTTTTGGCAAATCATCTGTTAAAATACAATTAATACGTCATTTTGCTACAGTTCCTACTCCAAAAGCTGTTTAAAATATTTAGTATTCTGTATGAAAATTATAAGTTGTATTAATTCACGTGGGACCCATGAATATAAGAGTCTTACTACCAAGTTTAAGTGATACCTAAGTATTTAATGTCGATTTGTTATACTAACTAGTAGATACCCTTAATGATCATTAAACTGTTATGGACGCAGAAGTTGATCGCTAAATTAGGGCTATATTTGTTGTTTCCATAAAATACTATTGATCTGCGTCGTGTACGCGTATATGCGCGGTTAATTGCCTCAGCAATTAATCTAGTGTCGGCCGTAAACGAGCACAATTGATGCCGTATGGAGGAAATGAACATCTATCCCATCATACCTATAACCTAACCACCTCTGCATATTGGACGGACACTCAAGGTCAAATAAGTACTCACTTCATCGACCTTGACTGTCGTTTACTTTTAAACTTCTTTCACATTTCTCTTCTCCTAATCAATAAAGATTGACATTTTAAAATCTACTTTAAAATGCAGCACAACTTCTCTCATACTACCCTGTTTAGTGACCAACTTAGATGCCTAATGAGGATTTGATGTACCTAGTGTCACGCATGACTGTATAAAATACATCTAATAGCGAGTACTCGTACTTATTTACAATTCAAATATAAAACATATAGTGCACATTTAAAATTTAAATGGCACTAGCAAGGACACATGAATAAGAACTCGGCTGTATGCATATTCTGTAAAATTGTTGAATAAGAGCTTTGATATTTTGGACCACAGAAGTCCATATTCCATAGACATTAAATAACTCTGTGGATCAGATCACATAAACTTCGGAATTCTTAATCTATTATGTGCAACGTACTAGCATCATCCTCAAAACAGAAGTAAGAAGCCAAATATTAAAATGAGAATTTATAGAAAAACGATATACGAAATTGTAATAATTTTACGATATGACTACGCAATGAGAATGTTGCCACACTACTGGCACCTTGTAAGGATATTGCAACACATTAAAAAAAACGCAAAAGAGTTAATCACTAACGTTAAATAGCTTGCCGCAGTCAAGTAGCATACTAAATAAGGTGTGCACTTGCGAGGTCTAACGCGTTATAAAAATAATTACAACAAAATAACACAGAATGGCGTAAGGGAATTAGTTTTAAAAAGATAAGACATGTCTGACTGTTGCTATGACTACATCTTATCACTTAAAAACAAAGACAATACTAAACAAACGCGACGTAAAACAATTAAAACAATACTATGAATAAAAGCCTTATATAAGAAAACTCCGGAGCAGATGTTGCCGTATCAAAATATCATAATACCGACTAAACCTTACATTCTTTTTGTGCAGCCAAAGATAGCGCAGGTAACGTCTCGGACAAGAGCTATAAATAAAGCCTGGACGCAGGGCAACTTAAAAGGCCGGTCGCAAACTCCTAAGTCGTTTTTTTACGTAAAATACTTAATAGACTGAATTGAACAGTTATTCTAACCGTATTAATAGCTCCGCATCAGTTTATTGCTATCAATGCCATTGAGATGCTGTTCTTTAGAAATGAAAGCTAAAAAGTAAAGACTCAACACACGGTGGCAAAAGATAATGTTCGATACATATCGGTGGTAGGGACATGTTCCAATCGGTGTTTGTGAT
>JAOCNA010000023.1:3008500-3026531 GCA_026546675.1 Papilio helenus | reverse complement strand
AACTCGAAAGCAAGCTCATCCACAACCCGCTGGTCCGCGAAGCCGCTGTTATCGGTGTTTGGAACGCTGACGAAGCCGACCGCTGGCCAAGTGCGGGTTGGTTGACTTCACAATGTTTGAAAGGAAGAATGAATCTCTTGAATTACGGTGGAGGAAGATACATTTATAGTAGGAGTCATAAAACTTTTGGGTGCTATTGCACAAAAAGGTACTGTCTGTGTCAAACTAAACATATGAAAGGCATATGTATCATATTTCATTCAATTATATGCTTTGCCGAATATCTACTAGTTAATGCTACCCTTGATAGATAATAGTCAATGGGGTTAAGTTAAATAAATAGTCATGAGGAAGAATTTTGTATGTTGACTGAACCAATTAGATTGTAATGCTATATTTATCAAGTCTAAAGTTTTTCTACGTCGTAAAACCTTACGAATAGAATTTGAATTCATTGTAAGACCTGACCTTGGTGAAAATGTCACCATTGAGGTGTGCGTTTTCTTTTATCTGACTTTGTTGTGACGGTCCGTCGTTAATATTCTATGTCCCTTCACCAGGTTAAATTAACCGTGAAAGTGTAACAAAAATACGTCTGTTTTGCTAAATTTTGAAGAATGCATTTTGTTTTGGTATGCATTTATCAAAGAGGAGGCGTAAATTTACAAGACACAGTTTATTAATTATGAAAATTATAAAATAAATAAAGGTGTAATAAAGCGTCGCTAATCAAATCACCATACGGCAATTTATTAATAATCACTTGAAGAAGATGAAATAAGTTGAGTTTCTACACTGAGAGACAGAAAGAAACCATTAATATTTACATCTTAAAAATGATAACATCATTGAACTAGTAAAGTATAACATAAATGTAACAAATTATTAACATTATATTTTTGCAGCTGACACTATTAAAACAGTGCTTCGTGTTGCAATAGTAATACCGGTAAGAATATGTTCATTATAATTTCAAACAGTTAAAAGAGCTTAAACTAAGATTCGTGTATGTCATTAAAAATGTAAGGCCAAAGCGGATCATGAGGTAAGTGGCCTGTGGCACAAAGAAACAAAGGTGAACGTACGATTGCGGAAACTGACGCAAAGGCCAGGCGATGATGAAACCACCTGCAACTGCGCCCCGTGACGCCTCGCCTGTTCCATACAGGATGTCGTCGATACAAAAGGTTTGTTTGGACAGTTGGGAGTTTAATTAGAAATGTCAATAGACAAATCGATAACCGGATTAGCAGATAGCTTCGAGTCTATTATGGCTTTAACGTTAAACAAAAACGAATTCATATATCAATGTATTTTAAATGGTCCACAATTATGTCAGCATAATATTTTTTTTTATTCAAAATATGTACTACAGTTTGCAAGATTATTATAAGCCAAATTATAGACTAAGAAAAAATAATTCACTATTGATATCAAGTATATGCAAAAAATAAACGACTTATTATAATCAGCTTCCTGAATCGGAAGCAAATTTACATATCTTATGTTAAACGTTATACTCGTATGTCTTTATATATTTTTGCGGAACTGGCTACGAGTGGGCAGACAGAGGTCTATGCTAATAAAGCTGCGTGTCTTGATATAATAATCCACGAATATGTTTCCTACTTTATGTAAACATTTCGTAATTCAAATATTTAGCAAACTGTGATTCATTCTGTATTTAATATGTTGCGATTTTGGAAAATTGCTTGGTAAAATGTACAAATATAAGTAATAATAGTAAAGTTACAACGGAGAACCGTAGATTATGTGGCATATTTGGCTATAGTTTACATGTATCTTACTGAATTTTCAAAAAATACATACTTCGACATAAACATTTAACAAAATAAAAGTAGGTAAATATTGATTTGTGGTTTCTCGCGACTGCGCGTCTTACTAATCCTGTAAAAAGAGACATCAAACCGATCAAGGTGAAAATGTTGTGTTCGCAGAAAAAATATAAACAGACGTTAAAATGCTATACACGTTCTATCAGCGACGATCCAAAGAAATCGTGAACCGCAAAGACTTCTAATGAAAGTACTAATAATAAATGATTAGCAGTTATCCACAGAGTTAAGCATTCGTACTTTAGTATAGAAGATATCAAATTTATTTTAAACATACGGTAACTTTTATAAAAATGACATGATCAAAGTACTCTTAATATAACTTATGATTTTAGAAACAATTATAGCTGAAATTATAATTATTCTTTGTCTATACTATATATACTATACTCTATACTAATATTATAAAGAGGAAAGATTTGTATTTTTGTATGTATTGGATTCACGTAAAAACTACTGGGCCGATTTCAAAAATTCTCTCACCATTAGAAAGGTAATTTATAATTTTTTTTATTTTTAATAGTAACATAGGCACCATATTTTATTATTCTTAATTTCACGCGGACGAAGTTATCTATAAAGAATTTAACAAAAAAGTTTCAGTACCGCGTAGGACGATATCCTTATTGTTTTGCTGAGTAAGCAATAACATCCTGGTGTGATTCATTATTAAACCTGAATCATTATATTTACTGATAAACAAACATTAATAACAACAACAAAAGTCACGTCGGTAACTTATAGTGGTAAGAAGAGGGGGAGACTATTTGACGCTGGTATAATTTCAAAGGACAATGTTTTTACTATAACGCATATCGCAATGTCACGGTAGCCGTATGGTAAGGCAGATCTTTTGTGAAGGTTATAAACGGTATAGATTGACATTTTAGTAAAAGGACACCCGGAAAGGACATATAAGAAAAGCGGACCCGGGCATGACTTGACTTATTCTCTATCTTTCATCTCCCGAAAGGATTATACGGTATGAAAGGAAAATGCTTGTAGGTCCACCGCAAAACATGCTTTTGGGTTTTCTCTTGAGGTTTCCTTACGAAGTTATCCTAATGACATTTTTTTATATTATGAGGTGGCAAACGAACAAGCGGCCACCTGAATCCGCCAGCCGAAATAGCGAAGCGACCGCTGCCCATAGGCATCCGCAATTGCAGATGCGTTGCCTGCCTTTAATTAACGGAAGGGGAGACGCAAATAAACAATAATCAAATCCACTTGTCCTTCCCATCCTCTTAAGAAAAGGTTGGAATGAAAAAGGGACTAAAATCAGGCCTCCGGTACCGGAATATTACCCTAGATACGTTAAGGTTAACTTTTACCGGCAACACTGTCCTTCATATTGAATACCAGTCCATTGAGAAGTAAAACAGAGTAAATGCAGTTGAAAGTAAAAGCAGGATTTGTGCAATCCGCGTGACTCATTCGTTAATCAAACATCCATTCTCGTATTGTGGTTGACTTTATAGACGGTTACCGATGCCAAATATGTGACGAGTATTATAAATTGAAAAATTATAATCGATTTTCGTTTTATTTGCAGCAGTTATTCGGTATTTGGAAAACACAGCGTGAGTAACACAGATTAAATACTTTTTCCTGTGAAAATGAGTGACAGAAATGGAAAATCGAAAACGCGTATAAAGTATAACAAACTAGGTTTCGTCCCCGTGGAATACTAAAAAACAAAAGTGAGTAGCCTATGTGTTCTTCCAGACTATCCTCTACATCTATACCAAATTCGACCGAGATCTGTTAAGCCGTTTAAGCTACAAACTGTAACAAACATCCATCCGTCTAAACTTTCGCATTTATAATATTAGTATGATTAAATATTGTATTATTGAAACTGTTTTGAAGTAAGTCTGATTCGTTTATCCACGCGATAACTTACGATCAAAAAGAGATATATCCGGAGGAAATAAAACATAACCTTAACATATCCTGGTTAAGGATATAGGAGTTATTACTCTGTCCGCACTGCAGTTATAAAGAGTACTCGTAATTTTAAAAAAAACAACTCAGATAAGGAAAGATTCCTCGCATAAATCTTGATAGTATCTGTGACAGATTACTCTTACAAAGTCATAAATATATCAGTCGAGTAAACTTAAATAATTATATACAATGCGCTGAGCAAACTGACGGAGGACCTCGGCACATGGAATTTTTCGCCACTCCACTTTTATATATAACTCCAAAGTACTCGATAAACATTGTGATAAGGATCGCAATGCAAACTACACTCGAGTGTTTTATGGGAATATTAATTTATAATCCATCATAACAGCAAGGGATACATAGTACATAAGTGGCCATATATACATTAAAAACAACGCTTTTATCCATTTTACATAACATTTTACTGCTTTTACTGGATGAAACATATAAAATCATTACGCTGATTTAACTTATTTAACAGACGAATTAAATTGACCAAATTAGAAACCAAATTTTTGATCGTCTAATCATATTCAAATAGCAACCTACATAATACGGAGAAAGTTTAGATTATGTTAAGAAATTTTTAGTTAATCACTATTTAATAAGATTGTACAGCTGTCTGAATCTATTAATAAAACAATGTTAGAATGTCAACAAACATGAGTGTATAAACGAGAGCAAATCGTTACAAATGCTACCAACCCTGACAAAGTGCGCACAGTTAATATTAACAATCGGACTTGGGCCACTAGGTCAAGGAGGTCTACTGTCATGGTGCACTGTACATATATATTTTCTTTGCAATCCCATACGCGAACGCTGAGTATTCGAACAATTCCTTACGAGATGTATCTACTGTCGCGAACTAATTTTTTATTCATGAATTACGTTCTGCTTGCGCTATGTACGCGAGTAATAACGCCCAGCTTGATCAATATGGAGCGACGGCTTTTTCTGTTTTAATATTAGAACATTGATAACAGATACGTTGAGAATTTAGTTATTAAACAACACAACGACTTTTTCACGCATGAATTTGTTAGTATAAGAATCGAGAAATAAAAAAGTATTCAGTCTATACCTATGTTTAAGCATGTTATCGGGCACGAAGACATTCCACCAGGAGGGTCTCTTCTGTCGCATGTAAACGGGTGGGTCGATCTCGTCATCGGTATCGTTGCCGCCCGATTTCCGCCGCTTCTTGCGTTCGAGTTGGAGCTTGGCGGCCCACGAACGCCGCCTGCCTTTATCACTGTGTCCGAAGCCGTCGCCGACGGGCACGGCCAGGGACGCTCGTCGGGGCACCTCGGGCGGCGGCCCGTCGAACTCGTTAAACTTCCTGTATCGCTCAGCAAACGTGGCCTCAGAAGCCCGTCGGCCGTTGGACGCGGGCTTCGATGGTTTGCTTTGGATAGGATCGTAGAAGGCTTCGTCATCATCTGTGTCCGGAGTGTAGGCCTCGTCGCTGTAGCGACGCGGCGTTTCATCGGCGGCCTCCTGGAGGCTGGCGAGCGTGAGGCTGGGCCGGTGCGGGCGTGCGGCGCGGGGCACGCGGCCCGCGCGCGTCTGCAGCCGCGCCAGTGCCAACGGCACCGGCGACTCCGTCAGCGTCGGCTCTCCGCCACTCATCGTTTAACTAATCAGCACTTGCACTTTCGACACTAACACTGCACTCACGGGGAGCACCTATTAAAGTCACCACAACTTTTTTCAAACATTTTTGGTTAATGTTTTAACAACTGTTTAATGTTTCGATTTTTCTCCGGTTAACAATATCTCCACATCCTTAAAAACAAGTTTTATGAATTTAATAAGAAAAGCTGTCGTGAAGCATTTGTGTGGCAAACCCGATGAGTCAATTTAATTTAAATTAAAACAAGTAACGATAATTGTAAGGTAAGGAAAGGAACGTGATTTTAAATTACTACAATTAATGGTAAATATGATGGATTGGACGCATTTGTCACGAACGCGTAAGAGATATGACAGTATCACAATACGTCTCCCGCCGGCAAACCTCAACGTTTGCTTATTGAAAAGAATATATTAAATAAGTATCAATGTAAGCTAATCCATCATTGTGCTTCAAAGCTGTCGTAACATTAAGTTCGTTTCTATGTACGTTTTACCTAGTTCTGACTAGACATTTAGTATTGTAGCTGTCTATTATAACAATATTCCAACTAATAATATTTGAACTATGGAATTTAAGGTCTTAAACGCATTTAGATATTGTGTCACAGCTATTATTTTTATGACATTGTAGATGAAACCTGTTCTGTAACTTAACATTTCCTCGATATGACAAAAAACTAATATGAATGTTACACAGAAGCTATGGAATGTCATAATATAATAAGCAGCTGAAGACGGTATGAAATAGGAGTATCAAATGCATTTTTTAAACCGACTAAAGCCTAGCTAAAGAACCAATGATGGTAGAAAAACAAAAGATTTTTTTTTATATATCATAAGGTGGCAAACGAGCAAGCGGCCACCTGAATCCGCCAAACTGGCGAAGCGACCGCTGCCCATAGACATTCGCTATAGCAAATGCGTTGCCTACCCTTAAGCGACGGAGGAGGAGACGCACATAAGAGGATGTTTCCCCTTCCTTTGCGTCTCCTCTACGATCAATCCACGTTCCCTTCCCATTCTTTTCCTACAAGAAAAAGGGTGGGAAGGAAAAAGGACTAAAGTTGGGCCTCCGGCACCAGAAGATTTTGGTTCATAAGAACATATCAGTGCCATAGTGAGATTTATAAAGAAACACGAGAAGTACCATGAAAATTATTTTCAATCTCGTAATGATCTCTGATATAAACATCTGTTTACTCGTTTGTATTTAAAATCGAATACATTTTAGTATAAAACCTTGTGTCCATGGAACTAGTATGGACAAATTTCAGCATTCATGCATATATGTAAATCATTTACTTTTATCACTGAACACTATATTTAACAAGTCATAAAAACTTGTGTTTACATAAATTATGCAAAACACATATGTACATATTTGGCTTAAAAATCTCACAGTTTTTTAGGCAATTTGCTTACGAAAATTTAAAAACCTGCAATATCCTACATGTTTTAATTTATTCGTGATTTTTTTATTTAACCTATAATTATAAACCTGATATTAGTATGGCGAAATAACCTTTGGTGATAAAACGCATTACCCTGACATAAGTCCATTTAAGAAACCTTTTAAATATTTTCAAGTCATAAATAAACGGAAGCACTTACGCAAGTACATTCTTACTATTCACGAAAACAACACTATACAATTAACTAATATTAAATCGCAGCACATGATTGCGAAAGCGCAATTATCATAAAATTTCTAACAAATGTAAATACGAGGAACATTAAGAAGAAAATTTATGAAACAAAGCCATATAAAATTTTAAGCAATTTGCAATAAAATAAAAGTCTAATCGTATATACCCTTGATTTGGGTAGTGCTTGGTGACGACGTCGCGTTAATCAACTCTGAATTAATGCTCCCAGCACTGACCCACAAGGTTCCCTCGCAAGATTAAAAACATAATCATATATTCACAATGTCACAATATTAATGTGGTATGGTCAGTCGTCTGTCTTAAATTTAATAGTGGACAACTTCCGTTTGGTCGCCTGATATTAAAAATGTTAAACAGTAATGAAGGAAACCTGCACATGTTTAAGTAAACAGCAATATATTTAGAAGTCGTGTGATGTTTGATACTCGCACCTCGTGACTAGAGAACACATTATACTTCCTTGTTTTCGTAGATACAATTTGCGGCAATTTCGTTGAATTTAAATATCAAAAAATGGCATAAACAAACATTATATTAGATCGAATAGGAAAATAAACATTGTTAAAGTTACTTGTTCTAGGACCACATTCCAGAATGCTGTCATGAGCGAGGTCACAAGCTCTAGATCGTGAGTCGGACGTCCTAGCCCCTAGGCGATCAACTATACAAAATTAAAAGTTGTTTCTAATTATCAGCAACATCAAAATCTCGAATGACGTGGAAATATTATTTACATTTCAAATGACGTTTCATTGGATCTCGTACCACAGTACTTGTTAGAAATGAGGTTAACACGTCTAGACATATCATCGGAGGGATGCAACAATGTGAAAATCAGTCATAAAGAAATCACAGCATCAACTATTGACGCCATATAAGCGAATGCAGCTTTCGTAACTGCATAGTCGTCACCGGCAGCGCGGCGTGGCGCGCGCGTCGCGGGGAAAGTTGCCATACACTTTTATAAATAGGCGGCCAACTCGAGTTGTTAAGTTCGATTTCATTATCGATTTTACGATACGAATAGGCGATAAAATCGTTGTACTGTGAACGATTGCGCATTCAGAATCGATTAACATTTTGATTATATTTTCACCTATCGAGCAAGGTAACATAAGTAGGCACATGTAACCATTTTGTTTAACACCGGCGTAGTCATCGCTGTGCATATGCAGCGAAGCTGGAGAATAACAATCAGTAGCGTCCGACACGCCGCCAAGGTCATCACACAATTGTGTTTATTAATTGACATTCATTGAGCGCGTACTGTTTATTATTAAAAATAGCAAGACCATTAATTGCAAAGTCGATAAACGGCCCTAACTAGAATCTTTAACAGATTTCTTGTATGTACATATCTAATGCAGAATGTCAACACAGGTTACAAATTCTAGTTGTGAAAATTCTAAATTGATTATTATGGTATCGATGTTTAAATACTCATTAGTAATTTATGAATGTGGGCCGAGGATAACAAAGCGTACATAAGTAAGACATCTTACAACTGTGAAGTCTTTATAAGGAGACTAACATAAAAAATTACAAATGTTAATCAAGCATCATGTGCTGGCCTACCTAAGGACCTTGTTTTTCTAACGAATTATTGAAATTCATTAGAAAAACAACAGATCCTGCTTAAAATAGCGTTTTCATTTAGTCACTTTCGGAGACGTTGTCACTAGTTATTTCAATGAATATTAATGTTGGCACTCTGTAATACTTGCACAACTACTAGTTTCTAGTAGAAATAGGCGTAGTAAACACCTACCATCAACAGCTATCTTCGACAATGGAGTGGTAGTCAACATTTTTAAACAAAAACACATTGGTACATGACCTTAACCCGTGAGCCACCGATGTTCTGTAATCATGTTATCCAAAATGAATCATTTAAAAGGTTTGGTAGACAAACAGAGACAGGGAAACAAAGCGACTGCTAAAACGTGTCGCTTCAGCATTCGTAGAAAAGCATCGTAATCAAAAGCTTTTTGATGTTCCAACGTGTTTATTCCGAAAGGCTTCGCTGTTTAAATTTTTATACCCGGGATTAATGACTATTGAATAGGCGGAACGTGAGTTTAATGTATATCGTTCAGTGTACGAATATATAGAAGTATACTTAAAGTGATTAAAGCTAGACAATGGATGCGAAAACAATAAAGACCGGAGGCTTACGTTTAATACTGTTTGTGATATAATAGGTGTAATACGTGTACTACTTAGATTGCATATTTCTTTTACGATTTCAAAGCCTGAAGTAGGATATCAGTAATTTCATTTTACTTAAATCGAAAATAAAGGAAAAATACACACTCTTGTGACCCGACTATCAATCAGATCGAATTATATGGCGTCTGGGAATTCCACACTGAAGTATGTGTTGCAATTTTTTCCAGTATTACAAAATTTAATTTTCTTTACCGGATATAACTCGCATACTTGTCTGCCACACCCAGCTCTCTCTTCCGTACGTTTACGAGTAAATGCGCCTTAACACTTCATTAATTAGTAACATGTACTTAAAACGTTAGATAATAAAAGGCTATTTTAATATTTTATACCACCG
Source organism: Papilio helenus (assembly GCA_026546675.1). Lineage (NCBI taxonomy): Eukaryota > Metazoa > Arthropoda > Insecta > Lepidoptera > Papilionidae > Papilio > Papilio helenus. The sequence goes on along the minus strand of JAOCNA010000023.1, from coordinate 3,016,851 downwards.
TATGATAAGAAAAATGAATATTTAGATACAAACAATCTGCATATTTACTATGTCACTGTAGCCTAAATAAAAGCTTAGAATAAACAAAAAAAATTATCAACGTTAAAATCCTTAAACAAATATAGACTCAGAATCTAGTGCATTCGGATATAGGTAACCGGGACTGTATTATGTGGAGCAACATTTATTGACAAACATGTACAACAACCTCTGAAAGTGTTCGTTTCACGGCAATTCTGCCTCGAGTGTTATAGGGCACGGTTACTTGCCCGCTAATGTGAACCCGCCTTAATACGCTAATGCCCTAGTACCTGCACCACACCTTGAGCAAACACATTTAATTTATTTATTTAACTATCACATGAAACGACAGATTTCTTACTGTAATATTTCCGAAAGGAATCTTTATTTAAAAGAAAAGGATTTTTATCCGAAAATATTTACACTTACTGTAAATTAAACGTAACTTTTATTTAAAAAAAAATTATCGTCGATTTCAAAGAACGAAAGCGAGTTGAATATTGTTGGTACATGTCAAGATATTGAAAACTCACCGCAACACACCACGAAACATTAAATACCAAATTTAAAAGAGTAACAATTTAGAAAAATATTTATGCAACGACAACGAAATGCAAAATGAATTATAACGGAAACAGTTGACAAGTATTAACACGCTTAAGTTCACCGAATCAAAGAAATACACAGTGTCAGTTAATACGTATTATAATTTTCATGATAAATTAAAGGCGATATACACAAAATTCCCGATGAACTCGAAATATAACGAGAGAGTGTTATAATGGAATCGAGAAAATTTTATCTGACAATTCTTTGATCTTTAATTTAATTATATTTATACAAGGAGTAAACAAATGAACATAATTAACAAGTAATTACTAGATAAAATGGGTAAAATAATAAATTTAAATGACACTTCAACAACATTTTAATTAACTATAATTTATTTTGTTATTTTCCAATTAATCTTATATGTTTTGAAACATTTGCACAAGTAAAAAATTACGTCATAATAAATGTGCAAAACATTTCATTGAAAAGGTTAAAAGTGGTTCAGATTATTGCCAAAGCAGTAATGCATGGTTAACCCTTACACCGCCGCAGTAGGCGTTTATTGCGTCACTAGGAAACATATTGCGTCGAACAAATGGACATAGATCACTCGGGAACAAATCGTATAGAATAACAGAAACAAAAATGACACATTAACATGTTGAGACAATAGCTGTAGACGAACAGAAACGCATATTTAATGAGACGGTATTACAGAAGCCTTCGCCCTGCATACAGATTAATTGTTTACTTGTAAATAGAGAACGGACAAAGAAAACAACGGACTAATTTAATTATACTCAGAACAAGTACTGCCTTAATCACGTTTAAAACGAAGAACTAAGAAGACGTAAACAAAAGCACTTAACTGTAGCACGGAAATTGTATTTCAATGACCTTCGGTAATTAATGTGTGCGTAGTATCAAATAACGTGAAAAGAGTTCCCAAGTTATCGAATACGAACGACAATAATTGTTGTTGAAAGATTATTGGCTTCCGAAATTAAGGGAAAACATCGGATAAGGGTCATCAAAGTGGCTGATATTAAGGAGGGTGAGTGGTTTAATAACAAACAGATCACATACGAGTGAATAAGGAATATAAGATACTTTTAGCAACTTATTACATTTAAAAACACAACGGATTGATTCATCAAAGTTCTTTCAGATAAAACTAACGGTTAAAATAATATAGATCAAAGTAACATTGCGTTCAGTGTACTAGTTGATGACGTCATTATAACGGCAATCTTGGTGACGAAACGGTAATACGATTCTGATAGTTTGTCACAAACTATTGTTTAATGATGTCGAACGAACTATTTTATACGTATCTATAAAATGTACATTACATTTTTGACATCGAAGACTACTTTAGAAAATTGCTATATCTTTGGATTTCTTATACATTTGTGAAGAATATTGTGCAATGGCATTTTTATCAATATCCAAGGTATAGGTCAATGGCTCTCATATATGATATGCAAAGGTGTACGTGCATTCGTAGCCGGGCAATCTTGGAAAGCTATTTGGGGATATTCCCAAATTTGCAATATCCGTTTATAAATATTTGACGAGACCGCGCTCTCGCCGCGACGACCCAATTTCGTATGATTCTTGAATATTGCGTCGTCACACTCCATTTATTTATATCTTTGTAGCTATTAAAAAATGTTTAATCGCTACAAATACTATTTGAAAATATAGTTTATGAATCGATCTTGAAAAACATTTCGAGAAAACATACACTTATCACGTGCCATTTTTATTTTATTACTTTCCGTATAATTGAACATGATTATTATTGAAAAACGAAAAGTATACAGATCGTGGAAATAGATGGAAATATTTAGATCCTAGCAGTTTACCTACATACTTTTTATAGGGTTGGGCTGTCCAACTAAAATCACATTAAAAACAGTAGTATGTGCGCACATACATTCTCATACTGCTTGCCTGACTAAAATTTGTTATTTATTCGTGCGAGATTAAAAATAGGGGTGTCTCAACCAATCTGCTTTGTCCATATCAGAAAGTAAGTGCAACATTTCCTACAGCGTAATAGCAGTCTAAATATAAAGTGGCATCGCAAATACAAGAAAGCTGCACTAATACTATAAGCTACAGACAATATTATGATTTCAAACATAACCTTGTAGATATTTACTTCTGGTTGCGACTTGATCAGCCTTGCTAAATGAATCGAGTGAAACAAACTAACGCTTGTTAGACACATTGTAATTGTGACATTAAGCTATATTAATGAGATAAAATTGTCTTTATAGACGTAAGACTGTAATTTGAATCATTAACAAAAGACATTGACGTAATTAATTTTAAATGCATCGCTAATATCTAAAGCTGCTAGTTATAACTGACTCATGCAAGCAAAACTGGCAACTGAACATTAAGTGATAGCTAGAATTTCGCCTACACGCGTCAGTATTAACTGTACAGTTCGACAGTTCAGTTAAAACTGTGCATGTATAGCAGGTTTTAAACCTATAAATCCTATTATTTTCGTTATTCTACATGCATCGCATGAATTTATCTCATACGTGTATGCAATTGCGTATATAGGTAAAACTTAACTTCGAAACAAATGAAAAAGTAAATTTACTTATAAAATATCATCGAGTTAGACCCGATATGAGTATGAATAGACAAGTAGGGTGTTTATGTTACTCTTATTCTAGGAATGTGGGTCGTATCCGATGTCGTTGTGGCGACTTGCGCCGACTTGCATAAGACCGACAGCAATCGAAACACTTTCAATGACACCGGATTCACGAAGCTACCGCAATAAATCGCTCATTTCATTTATAATATCAATCATTTCGTCTCTTAACTTTCGATATATTTTCACTTCACTAATTTCATACAAGCGGTTTTTTTATGAATATGCATACATTTTTAGATTGATATGATTTTTTAAACATAGCAGTTATTTCTATGAAAATAGTTTGAGGTAAAATGACTTGTATTTGGCAAGTTAAAATGGATTATTTGCTGGACGACAAAAAATTTACTTCCAACAAATTCGACCATGTTTTTTTATTGTTTTACCTATTGTGTGTATAATATTAGCTAAACGTTGAACTTTTTTAATCCATCGACAAAAAACTGTTGCAAAAATATTGTTTAACAATACTTGGACTTTTATTTAAATTACCGACTCATTAATTACTAATGACTTTGACTTGATTACCTTAACAAAATGAATTATTGTACGACAAATTATTTTAATATGCATAAAACACTTATGTAATTCTTTAAATAAAATTAACATAGTTACTTGCATGAATGCAGCATATTAATCACCTTCATTAATAAAACGGCATTAAGTTAATAAAAGAAAAAGTTTAGATTTACGTTTCGATAGCAAAAAAAGAGAAACTTTGCGTCTTTTGGCATTCGTCGCGAGGTTGAATTTTGTGTAAAATTAACTCGACTTTTTTTAAAACGCAACCTTTAGCTTATCTACTTTTTTCTCATAAGAGAAGGGGGAAAACAAGCTGCGGAGACATCGATGTGATCATCGATGCCCATGCACATCCGTGATACTGACGGAATTGCAGTTAATTGCAGATTTACTATGTTACAACGAGGAATAGCCGTGCTGAGGGGGAAAATCTTTTTCTATTTGAAGTTTCGGGTTTTTCTTTTTATAAATATTTCAAATATGAGTCGAAATCGAATTCAAATAATCACTAACGTAGTACTAAGTTAAGAAATCACAAAAGTGAATGAATATGGCCTCGTCTTCGCTAATTCGATGCAAAGGCGTGTGTAATACGGTTCGGAGTATGTGCATTTTTATTTTCAACCTACAAAACCCCGTTAAAAACATTGTCTATGGAAGAGATAAGTTATTGAATTGAAAAAAAAAAGTTATATGCAAACGAACAGGCATGTTTAAGCAAAAATAATGAATATTCAATGTAAAAAATAATTAAAGACATACTAATTGTATGAAACAATTTTATGTGAGAACGCATTTAGTACTTTAGCTTATTTATGCATTTTATTAAATAGTTGCATATTCATTTGAAAACGCGCGAGCGATCTAAAAATGCTGCGTAAGTGCTTTAACGTTACTTAACTTATAGTTGCATTTTGTAACCTATTCTTATTTCGCAAAATATATCACGGTTACAAACGTAGTTATAATTTTCAAATGGAACTGTAGCAGATAAACATAAAGTAGATTTGCATTACTTCTACGGATTTCGTAGACATTCGTAGCGGTTCAGGCAAATGCAATGAGCAATTAGTTCGGATGATTAATGCGGATCAAACAATTAACGCAATTAAAAATGAAGGTAGTTTAGAAAATAACGATTATAATAACGTCTAACGGTAAAACAATCATATAAACAATAGTGGAGTTGCATCACATACTATCAGTTTTATTATCGATGCAAAAACTATAATAGGAACACTGAGAAGAACATCAATCGTTTCCTACGTGCTGCACACACGTAAAGGGTATTGCCACACAAATACTGGATTCGGTTTCGTCGTAAACACAAAGCACGGCGTTCTTACGGGCTGCGGCCGCGCAACGACCGTCGACGACCTCCTTTCCCCGACCCGTTGCACTGGCGCAACGAAACAAACAAAATAACTAGACGAAGAAGAACGCACGAATCGAAGAACGCGTAATGTGCGCGTGCGACTTTCACTGAGATGCGCGTGCGCGTTGCGTGCGGGCGTGGCGCGCGCCGCGGTGCTGGCTACTGACTGAGCGCGCTCGCCGTCGCAGCCGCCAATGCCGTGGTGGGGTCGAGTGCGCACCACTCACCTCATATCATTATCTGAAACTCACCCCTTCATTGCCTACATAAATCATCTCATACCCTGCGTCTACTCGCACGCTATCTAAATGACTCACAGAAAATGATTAAATTTGCAACTTAAACTATCAATTGTGTAACAAAAGTAATGAATCCATTATCTCAATATTTTTTTAATTTGACAAAAAAAAGCTACTGATACTTTTTTTAGCAAGAAATTCCCGTTTAAAGTTAAATAAAAGTTGTATGAAAAAGTAATTAGTAAAAATGTATATCAAAAGCAATCCAGGTAACAAAGAGGGAACGGAAATAAACTCCGTAACTTTGCTAAAACACCTACGCGCGTCGCGTCGGTATTGTGTTCAAACGTCAGCCTCCATTAATGTAGGTGGCACAAATAAAGTGCTACTGTGCTAGAATCAGACCCGTCGAGTATATAATGCCTACTCATTATTAATATTTGCATTATTTCATAACAACACCTATGTAAAATAATAAGAAAATGTAGACATAACAAAACGTATAGAGCTATTGTTCAACGGCAATTTTCTTTTATTAAATGTGCCAAATGCATTATAAAATTTCAATCAAACAGCGTGTTTGTGCACTTAAGGATACGAACAAAAAATTTCTGAGAGATCTAAAACATTTCGTTAACAAATTATAAATTTTCGTAAAATATCGTCATTAAAACCAAGTAACTAATTTCGTTAGTAAATCGAGAATTATAACAATAGAGCATCGAAAACACGCAACATTGTAGTTATTAACTAATCTGTATTCCACATTTGTTTTACATTTTCTTTCCTGTAATGCTTTAACCATTTTCTTTAAAAGAATTTCCTTTTATGATTTCAAGGAATAAATTTATTAAGTTGAAAACTGAAATGCTACAAAAACAATTTACTTCAAGAATAACGTACACTTGCAATAGTAGCCTTCCCTAACTACGATACAAACTAGTATAGGGATCAGAATATCAAAAACAAAACAACTGCGCTGTAAATAAGATGATATTACAATAGTTAAAATCAAATGGATAATTTTGATTTTATTTAAATACAGCAACAGAGTTATTGTGATGTCCACACTGGTTGCGTTAGCAACGAATAATAAACAAGCCTGTCAACTAAATAACGTGTTTAATTATATGCTCATCTTTAGAACTATTTCAGTTATTCGCTTTTTTTATTCCGCTCACGTTGTATACGATCGGTAACGAGCTATCGATTCAACGATGAGATTGTCTATGAATTATAGATAAAGAACAATGCGGCCATGAGCATAAGTAGGTGTTCTTGATTATCAAATAATTCTGACACACGAAGTAGGACAAATAAATCAACTACGTGATCAAAATTGAACATTATTTTAAAACTTATTGCAATAAATAGTTAAGCTGAAATATGAAACAAAAAATAGGTAATCTAATAATTACAACAATAATAAGAGTAATTTGTAGACACTCCGGTGCTCCCGCATAGGTTCATGGAGTGTTACTCGTATGTCACTCAAACAGATCTCGATCAACGCGAACAGATCCTGCTGGCTTTAATAACTTTTCCAATCTATAAAAAGGCCAAAATGAGCAATTTCCGTTAAGCTTTCCATAAACAAAAGGTGTGCCAGGACCACGCCAAAATAACAGGCACTAGTTGCTGCTTCTTTTTCCCAATAACATTCACGTTAAGAAGTATTTTATTCTTCTTTACTAAGGCAATTTATGTTCTAACATCGTGCTTAAGAATATACTTCGTAATGCTCCGGTATCTGTTTTATTGCCGGTTTCCCAGCTTACATTTAACCATTCGTTAGTGTTTTCATTTTCAAACCTGTCGCCTTTTAAACTACTATTTATGTTTAAACATATAATCCCATTGACGTTCAAAATATCAATCAGCAGTCTAAAAGTTAAAACACGTGTTTAACTAAACAGTGTCTAACTGTATTTCTCGAGTAATACAGTAATATTTTATATTGAATCTTTTTTCTTTAATCCCGAGTGAGCTTTGTACAAAAGCACTAAAGCATAAAACGATATTTTTAGCATACGAATACCACAAGTTTTATTCTCGAGAACCGGGGTATTATATACGAATATAAATCTGAAAATAAACCTATATAAATTTACGCGTATAAGTTTCTGACAAAGCAACGTGAAATAAATCGCTAGTGAACGTCTCGTTTGTACACTGTACTTGTCAAAGTTGCCACTGCTATTTCTAAATATGTTATCATTTTACTCGGATACGTTCACTGAATTGCACAATACATTGCGTGTTAACATCTAGCGTTGCTGACAGTGGACCAAGGTTTGCAAGCAATGTATAACGTAGTAAGACATGATGTCGAATTTCTGGATTTATTTCCCGTTTTCATGGTAACAAGAAACGGGCGTCTTGTCGTATCTGAGTATAGACGAGGGCACTCGACAACTTTATTTATGAGAGAACTTGTCGACTGGTCTGGGCGGCTCAGCCCTTGGAAAATCATGAGGGGAAAATTCTCTTGGAGTTTATTATATTTCGAACTACTTTCAAGATTGTATAATTCTATTATAGTTGTATACAAATACATGATATATCAATTTTAATATTCAAAGGGCTGTCAAAAATCAGTTACATACGTGACTTATAGATGCATTGACCCAATGGTTCAGATTTTTTTTATCGCAGCTGTAAAGGTTCAAACCAAGATTTAAATTCAAATTATTTACTATGTTGATATTCTCTATGGTATGATATTTCAAAACTTCTCATTATCTTTATTTTGTTACTAGCTACTGCTCACGACTTCGCCACGTGAAATTAAAAAAATAACAAAAAATATAGCCTATGTTACTCGCTGATAACGTAGCTTTTTAATAGTGAAAGAATTTTTGAAATCGGCCCAGTAGTTTTTTAGAAAGAATCAACGACTAAAATATTTTTACTTCTGTGTAATTAAAGACTAAAGGGAATCCGTCAATTATCACTATCAGTT
>JAOCNA010000023.1:2812506-2822873 GCA_026546675.1 Papilio helenus | reverse complement strand
TAGAGAGACCGCTGTTGTTGGATCGTGCAAACTTCATCACCTTCACCGCCACAAGCATTGACTACATCTATAACAATTCAGAAACACATATTACAATCAAATTAAAATAAATATTATCAAAAATGTAACCGGATTAAATAGTAAAACATTTAAGTACTCAGTTATAACAAAACGTCGATATTATACTACATTAGTGAATGTACAGAAGCGGCATAGATATCCTAGTATCTTATTACATTGAAATCCAAAGTTCGTGTGTACTATGTGTACTATGTATATTATGTCATATATTCTTACTAAAGTAGCACTTTGAAGCATCACTGAGTCCGGGCGGCAAACTGGGCGTAGTGTCGTAGCAGTCGGTGTTGTTCCGCACGCGTTCAAACACCACTTCAGATAGATTGTATCTGTACAAAGGTACCTTGTCCATAGACAACTCACCTATAAACAAAGCGATAAGTTTTATTAAAAAATAATCTATTAACTACTACTCGGACACTCCGGAGAAGAATACAAAAAAAACAAGTCGCTTTTTAGAAGCTGTGGAAGGAACTACGTATAAAAAAACTAATGCAGAATACTCACTTTCAAAATACAAAGGCATAAGTTTGCAAACAGTTTTCCTCCAATACAGTAAGGTGTCTTGTTTGGTGATATGCTGATGGTACATGACACCTTCCGTTGATCCAAATATCCGATCTGGACATGTCTGTAACAAACAAAAATGATGATTTTTATCATCGTAATCAAGTACATAAAACATAAAAGACCTAAGCACCTACATCGGGATTAAATCCTGGCAACTGCGGCTGTCCTCTAAACCGATTGATTTGGAAGAAATTATCGTGACCCCTTTCGGGTCCAATGTTCACTGTCACCTCGTCTGTGAAGTCACTGTAGACCTATTCATTTAAAATTTAATTATTTAATTAATACTTTTTACAGGTAATAAACGATGGGTATGAAAAAAAATTAATTCAAAATACCAGTAATTAAATATAATTTTTATCCAGACAACATTGCATTAAAATTATTTTTCATTGTAAACGGTTTGACCCAGACGACCTTGCATTGAAATGGTTTAAAGTTAAAATTATTGTAAAATATTTTTTTTTTGCTTTCGAAATGTCCATACTGTAATTTACATGCTCCGGACGCTCCAAATTATTCAAAGGTCAAATTGCTCAAGTCATGACCCAGTCCTTGTTGGGACAATCCAGTCCGTCGTAAACTTTAAAAAAAATATTACCTGCCCTAATAACATAATATGTCCAATAGTTTTAACATACTCTTTTTAAAAATCCCATATTATCAACTGGCACTATTGCTGGGACGATGTTCTTCGAAGTCGCCAGTACGGGATCTCTGTAGTCCCATAAATATTCATATAAAGTTCTTTTGATGAAAAGTTCGCTGCCATGCGCATTAACTAGGAGCCGAAACGCCGTACGTACGAAGTAGTTGGAGTCATGGAGAAAGGAAGCCATGCCCTGGAAATGATAAGATTAATACAACACCCTGAAGGTGACCACCAACGACTATAAGTTGCGTTTGTTATCATTTAACCGTTCTAGCCCAGAGACAATAGAATTGAAAATTTATCTCTACTTATTATGTAACTTGGACTAGTTATATCGTTTATACAGTAACATGAGACAAGAAAGTATTGTGATTAAATTTGTATAGCTAGATAGGTAAAGGATGGATTGTATGAAAGAGGATAATGCGTTAGAAGAAAGTAAATTCATATATTATTGCTGATGAAAAAGTAAATACTGAGCCAACACGTCGTATGGAAAACTGGACACGTAAATAAATAAGGATTGAACTGCATCGTAATAAGAAAATATAGTTACTTCTAAACATGTCTTTAGAATGCACATGTCTTATTGCACAAGATTAATTTTAACCTTAAAATTACCACTATTTGTTTTCTTTAAGAAACTATGTTATTGACATAGTCACACTATTATGAAATAATAATGACATATTGTCCCAAGGAAACGATTAACATCCGTTTCTAACTATCTATCATGTAATTACTTTGAGCCCTGACATACAGGGGTCACGAACCAAAGGTAACTGGCACTCGGCTTTTGTAAGGACCGATTGTGTTTATGAGAAAATACAAACAACTCATACAGTTTATGAATCCTGAACAATCGAAACAATCTCGGGTTAATGTACGATTAGATGCACAAAGTTAAAATGGCTTGCAGATTTTCTCATGCTTGACAATCAAGATCGTGAGATATAAAGATCCGCCACAACTTATTTTTTTCTTAAAAAAAGGGACACTAAAGTCGAAGTGAGTAATAAATAGGTAAAAGTGACATTGACTTACCAAAACAGCTAAATTAGGAACAATAATGGTGGCATTCAAGTCGTAAGTGTTCTCATCCGGCAAGTAAATTAGCGACCTCTTGGCTGTGTACGTAAGAGTACTATTTTCGTTAAATTTAATATTGTAATGTTGAAGCTTTTCTCTGAAATAAAAACAAACGAAATTCATTCATTAAATACGACGAATGACTACTTTGAATCAATTGTTATTTGCAAATATGTTTTAACCTAGGGATTCCATTGTCATTTTTAATGCGAATGATACGGTTATCAAAATCATGTATATATATTTCAGCAGTAAAATCCCACGGTTAAAATTTAAACAAAAGAATTTTTTGTTTTATAAAGCGCCAAAAAAACACGCGCATTTTAAAACAGTATATCATTACAGTGAGTTTTATTTGAAGGGTCTATTGACTTCGATGCGTCTTAATTAAAAAAGAGGTTAGGTTCTTTGACCCGAGAATTATATACAGTTGACGTGTTCTTTACGTTTTCAATTAAATACCTCAATACTATGTATTTTCCGTGCCTATAAAGATGCTGTACCTTTTAAATAATGCACGCTTCATTCAGACATGCAATAAACAAGTACACGACATTTCATAGAATATTGATTGATTAAATATCGACATTTATTACAGAGGTATGTGAATTAACGTGGTTTTTTAATTGTTTTTTTATCCTAATGATTACTTTTTAATATCAATAGGCAAAGCTGCTAAGCTACTTTAGTTAAGTGCTAACTAAAATTAAACTCTTGTCACTACAATACTATAATCTATACATATGATAAATTGGAGTGTCTGTTTGTAATATCAAAACAAAAATTCCAGATTTAGGGAAGAATTCATTCAATTTTTTTTTCTGTCTGTCTGTCTGTCCGCAAGTCGCGGGCGACAGCTAGTAAATAAATAAATCTACTTAGGTTAACATTATCTGTAAGTAAAATGTTATGTTGTGTACTTACAAGTAAACAATTGGACCAATTTCTTGTAAATTTAATTTCTTGTCGAGTCCCTTCATGAATCGCTCATGATTGGTCACGTTGAATACGTAAGCGCGCATTTTGACTTCATCAGGTGGATTCGCCCACCATTCATATGGTGGGAGACCTAGAATTTATTAAAAATAGATATCTAAACGTTTGAAATCTAGATTATGCAGAAATCCGTAAGTTCTTTAAACGGTTTTACGGCAATCGAACATTGCGTTGCCTTTGTTTTATTTGTAAGAAAAAGATAACAGTATTTATTTATGTGTTAGGACAACTGTACTTTTTCAACTGAAAGCTACATTATCTGTTACAAGAATTATGGATTTCTGCATAAAATTCAAGGAACCAAAAACTTAAACATTCGTCTTTATCTAAATGGAACTAACCTGGTCTCATATTCAATTTTTCCCACAGCATGAAGTCTAAAGGAGAGAAGACGAAACCGCTGATGGATATTATGATTAGCAGCACGCCCCATACCGTCTGCGTCACAGAATCTGTTGTACGTAAGCAAAAACAATTAAATGAATAACTAAATAACCGGTTAATCTTCTTTGGGTGCTGCAAAATGGTTTAATTCTGCACAGGTTTACTCCAACTCGTATCAGTACATACCTTTACGTACTTTTCACCCTGAACGTATTTACTTACCCGCTGAAAAAGCCCAATATCTAAAAATTTTTGTATTCGTATTTCTTCGGATCGGTTCGGCATCTTATGCTGGGTGTCTGAAGTTTACGTTTGTTTTATCATTAAATTGTGATTCATTAGTGTTAAACTATGTATCAATGGAGTAAATCTCAATTAACGTAGTTTGGAAACGCATTTCATGAAGTTATCGAACCAAAAACCCCTAACGAATATTTAAATGTGGGTGGGAAACCGTTCATTAGACGTCCGAGCAACTCATGACTACTATTAGAGGATTTATGATTGACTTTTTTTTAAAAAAAATCCCTATTTTAATACATAGTACTAAAACTAATTTAATTAATTATTAAATAAAATATTTTTTATTGTTTCTTTCTAAAATTACAATAGCAATTTCATCATGCAAAACGTTTGTTACGAAAATTAGCATATTAAATTGTTCTTGGCCGAATAAGCCAACGGATGATAAAAGATTAGATAATTTCTAATTATTCAATAAATATCCTTATTTAATTAGTTCGGGAAATAAGTTACCAAACTAATAAGGATTTTTTTAACTTATTTACAAATGTACAATAAATAACTGAAAACTATATCGATCATATCGCCTGTAATACGCTGCTTTCGCATCTTCTGTTTTTTACATCTTTCTAATCACCAAATATACAAGTCTTGGTGGCCAGTATGCAACGCGACCTCTTTGGCTGTATTCATACTTCTTGTCAAACCAAAAAGGTTGTATTTTGCACTGAACTGAACTTGAAAACATTTGAAGCTGTGTTGTTCTTTTTATGTTTGATTTATTTTTAATATTTGTGGTTGTAATGTTTTGCAATGGAATATAATTTGCTACAAATATAAAGGTCAACGCAGATTATCATGTTTTTAAGCGTTGCTCGTGATACACGTGCTACGTACTATATACACGTGTAAACTGTGAACTCTTGTGTATTGTGTACCAATGTAGTGTAATTTATATTGATTATGATACATAAAGATTAATGTATTATCATTTCAAGATAGTTTTAATGAGTCTTTGTTTCGTTTCAAAGTTATTTAAATGTGAAATACATTTTTATAACCTTATTTTCACTTTACCTTCACCACCATTTAAAAACATCGTTATTAGTAAAAGAAAATCTACAACGACCAATGTATAGGTCTCCTTTCGCGTCATTAAAATATTCTTGCATAATTATGTAAGAATATTCTTACTAACTTATGTAACAAATACCCAATAGTTCTAGTACCGGTTAATAATTTATGTAAATGATTTAAAAAAAATAGCCAAAATACTTGATAACACTTTTATTAAACTGGTCTATTAGGTTTTTCCTAAACTTAAAAGATATTGCGTCTGGAATAAGGAAAAAAAAACATCATGATATTATTAATTTACCATGCTATTATGTTTTTATTACCTAAACCGTATTTAAACGGTGATTTACTAAAATGTTATTAAAGAAATTCTTTATGATATCGATGTTCTACGGTGAGATCAATTGCGTAAAAAATATTGCCCATAAAATATCTGATCTTTAACATAATCGACTGACCTCTATAAATGGACAGGTTATACTGTGGTATTTTGTATTTATTTGATTCTCGCCATTTTGGCGCTGATGGTTGCGGTTAAACGCGTTGATGAGTTTTTGGACTAATAGTAGATAGATACTACTGTCATTATCATCGAAATGCGCGTTATGTCGGAACGAAGAAAAAGACATTTCCAAATAATCGCCTATCTATTTAAATTTTGACATAATCCTTTTTGATCATTGTAAAACAACTGGTACAAAATAATGTCATCCTCGAAAAAACAAAAGAACATGTTATTGTACGAGTGGGTTGCCAGATGAATATTACGATGAGAACTTTAATGAATCACATTGAATGTTATTACTCGATCACGTAGAATTACATTAATATTAGAATGCAAATGCTGCAGAGTAATATTATGCGTATCGCGTCCTGTTTGTAATTATAATAATCCAAAGCCAGGTTGTTCATTGTCAGCGATGACGCGACGAAGGACTTAACACGACGTAACAGTTTGACGTGATCTGATTAATTAGAAACAGGCAACGAGCGATACCCACATAATTGTGGGTTTCCACTGCAGCTTGACACATACTGCCATTCATCACATTTGAAAAAACAAAAACCGTAATTAAATATACATTTAAACGTGCATACTACTACTACTACTACTACTACTATTCAGCCATATGACGCCCACTGCTGGGCATAGGCCTCCCCCAAAGATCGCCACGATGATCGGTCTTATCTATCAATCAGTATTAACTTTCAAACAATAGTAACTAGTTAGCTATTATCAGTAAGAAGTTTTAAAATTTCCGTAGACGTCTCAACTTTCTCAATGCCGGTCAATCCGGTTCTTATATACAATATTTCGGGATTAATTTTTCACACCAATTATTGTGGCTTTGTGTTAACTTGTTCCAATCTAAAGTTTGAATATTTTCAACCATAGACAAATTGCATGTTTCGTTTCATTCGTTGATTCTAAAACAATACGTGGTGCTTGAGTTTGCTCTGTTTGCATTAACGTAATCAATTAGAATGATATGTAATAATTTATTCATGCTAATAAATAAAATTATTATGAGATTAATTAAATAAAATATCTATTTTTGTATCAAATGTGTCAATATGTAAATTCAAAAAGATTGTAATACAAATTAAGTTTCCGTGTATTACGTTAGATAAAAATGAAACAATTTCGTATAAATTATAATTTATGTTAATGGTAACATGCATAAATTCTATTATCTTACTTTAACAATTTGTTAGAAACAAACTAATGTAGCTTTAAGAATGTACCTAGGGAAATTTCCAGTTCTAAATCAAGAAATGTTTATGATCATTGAAATTTTTAGTCAACTTAGTTTACATTTTAAACACTTTTTTTCGCGCTGTTTTAGAATAATTTGAATAGAAGACAAGAATGTTTTTCTGTATAAAATATTTGTCCTTGAAGTCAGGATGCTGTAAGTTCTCTAATCTCACAAACGTAAAAACCCATATATTTTTTGTATTCTTATAAATATTAAACTAGCATTTTGCCACGATCTCGCGGTGTTTTAAAAGATAGTACGAGCTAGTTTAGTTGCCAAATCATCCTACTCTTGCGGTACTTAACTTCCAATCGTTTGCCGTACGCATAAAGGATGAAGCTTCAAATCGTTTCGTTTAAATTATATTTATTAATTATAAAATATCTTTCGTATTATCTATGGTTCAAACCATCGTACATACATACATATCACTAGGGCTATAGTAGATTATTCGTTTCTTGTATTTAAAGTACTTACTGTCGGAATATCTCTCGTGTATGACTCTGTTGACGCAATGGGAGGGTACGGGTGGCTCCAGGATGCGGCCGCTGGGGAACTGCGCATGCGCCGCCGCCACCACTGCTAGCATAAACACCCATCTTGCCTTCATTGTCTGTTAATAAAGAATGATAACATGAAGTAAAATAATAAAGTAAAAAGGGCTACCTTTTCTTTACATAGGAGTGAGATATTTATTTAAGTATTCGTCAAATAGCCTGTCAAACTA
The DNA here is from genome assembly GCA_026546675.1 of Papilio helenus. Lineage (NCBI taxonomy): Eukaryota > Metazoa > Arthropoda > Insecta > Lepidoptera > Papilionidae > Papilio > Papilio helenus. Next base: position 2,815,297 of record JAOCNA010000023.1, on the reverse strand, counting down.
GACAATGTAATAAATTATCTGTGGTAAAAATAAAAGTAAAAGTAATCTTGGATAACAAAACTTTGAAATGATAATAAAACAATCTAAAATTTAATGTTGCTTTTATCGTGATTTGGCAACACTGCGTGATATTCATAAATACCATAGAACCGGATAGTTTCTCGGATTTATGACTACTTACACGAATAATAACAGTTAGGGTCGAGGAACTGAATATTTGTATTAAATTTCAACGAAAAATTATGCAACATTTATCACCAAATAAAGTTACTTAATATTAACATCTTTTTGTAACGGTCATAATTTAATTAATAAAATTAACTTGTTAATTTTCCTCTATACAATCGATAAGATATCCGGATTTCAGAAGATTCAAAATAATAATCGATTATTCATAAAAGGTCAAAGAATAAACTTGTCTAATAAATATTTTCGAATGATTTCTTGAATGAATGAACGAATTCTCAGTAATATCAAGTAGCCTAGACTTAACAATAAATATTATTAGCATAAAAAGACAATTGTTTATCAAATTAGGATATTTATTGTGGGTGTACAGAACGGTTGTTGTTTATCAACAAACTTTCTTTAATGCACCATATGCATTGCGCAAGCAAAGGTACCGGGATTATAAGACCGGTCCTGGATCGAGTAGAAAGTGACCTTGGCCTCTTGACTAAGTAGTTCATTCCACCCATGGCTACAGTCCTTAATAAACCCATTTAATTGGTTTTTACTATTACTTTTATTAAAAAAAAATTAACGTTCAAATTTCGAATTTAACACTCACTAAAATAATTTAATTTAATTTTTTTTTTAAACTGGCTGGTTATAAATATTCGAAATTTTTTATGAAGGAGGTTTTACTTACATATGCGTCTGTCTTCCGAATCAGTCACAAACTGATGCGCGGTCGCCGCGCATTCGTTTTATATAGAGGTAACTCGCACGCGCCATACAACCCTTGCTGACTCAGGGTGGTTCTAGCCTATATTTGAGTACGAAATTGTGCTGACTAATACCTGCCTTGGTAATATATGTTACACTTTTTTGTCTCTTCACTGTAAATGTTACCGTGAGTTTTCATTACTACGAAACACGTAAACAAAAAACATTTTTATAAAGATATAAGAATGACAAAATAATTTTGAAATATGCTGTTAACAGAATTATTACGATCTCAGACGGGTTCAATTTCTTATAAAACTTTAAATTTTATAAACTTAAGTGTGAACTTACGATATTGGGACCTGTCTTACTCTATATTCTATAGCTCTATACAAAGTTGATAGTTGATACTAGTTGCTCTTCCAAACCTAAAATTATGCTTAGCTTCCTTTCGTATTAAGTATGTATCTCAACGAATAACATTGTTAGATCCTTGATATACATGAAAAATTCCTTATTAGAATTCTAGAACATTCTGTTGGCAGAGCGTTGACAGCATACGTGTTGGCATTGCTAATTGCGGCTTTCTTTGGGGCGTTTGCGCACGTCGCGTCGCTCGGCTCTTGGCGATTCTGCCTGAAAGTAATAAATGGTTATTTTATACGATATTAAACTATTTCTATTAACCAGGGGAAAAACCAAAAAAGTACTGTACATTTGGTAGGATCTCTCTGTTTATCTTAAGACTTATTCAGTGACTATCTTCTTCATGAACCATAAACAAATTCGAGAGGGTTTTAAATGAACATCTACTTATGCTTTTCAGTGTTTAAGCATCGTACAAGTTAGTCATTATTTAACAAACTATGAACATTTTATTTAGTTTATAACAGTAATAAAATGTACGTCAAACTTTCTCAGCATAAATTATCTTTGTTTATTTATTGTTTTATACATGCAAGGTTCAAATGATTTAGATGCCCTTTGTAAAACCTTTAGTGTAAAAATCAGATTATTTTTTTAATCATCAAGTGAAGCAATACGATACATTAATTCATTAAATTACCAAAATTAGAGAAGAAGCAACATTTCGCAGACATTATCCTTGGCCGTACGCTATCAGATCTTAGTTCAAAAAAATAATTTTGAATGTAATAATAGCAATGAGATATCTCATCTTTAATCCATATCGAAATATCCGTTTCATTTTTTTAAAAGTATCTTTTCCTCGGTGAACTTTTGTACGTTACTGCTTTCTGACCTAACCTTGGCAAAATCTAACTGATTTTAAAAGGCTGCTCTACAAAAACTTTAAATTACATACTAGATAAGTTATTTTTTTTCTTAAGGTCGCGAGAAATGAAATTAACTAACCTCCACTCCCTCTTTTGTATGGGTGTATGTATGTATGGGTGTCAATGTTTTACCGTTTTCGTTTTTAAAGAATCGAAGTAAAGAATTAAAGAGTTATATGCTCATTAATAAATGACCACTGGACAGGTATAAGCATTTATCACCTTCCTATATATTTCGGTGAAATTATGTTCGCGAACAAATGAATCATTACACATAATGGACACCTTGTACCTTGTTTGTATTCATGCGTGTCTTACGACTTTCTCTAATTCCCCATGTAGGCAATAAAAAAACCACGCTGACTATGACTAATGTTTTAAAATGATTTACAAATTAAATTATCAGCATTGTCTAAAAACAAGCCCTTATTTTGCGGCCGCTCGATGAAAAGGCGTCTAATTTATGTCATTTAAACCATAATTTTCGATAGAGAGTTGCAGACGTATAGAGGAAGACTACTATTCCCTTGATAGAAGCAAAATGTTGTTATATACTCTTTTTTTTAATATCATATTGGTGCAAGTTGTAGAAATATTTACGTGAAAAA
>JAOCNA010000023.1:2741291-2753784 GCA_026546675.1 Papilio helenus | reverse complement strand
GAACCAATAATGGCATTTCAAGAGGCAATGGCGGCTCTTAAGCTGAATTTTTTTTTTTTTATCTGATGAAGTTAATTTTTGATATATTAATCATTGGATATTAAAATGCTGGCGCTAAATATAGAATTATTGTTCATGCGAATAATCACCAGGGCCAGGGTTAATCAAGATACATAATTGTAGTATAAGTCACCTAGTTTACCATGAAAATCTCTTAAATAAATGTATACATATTGGTAAAAGTTTACCATCATATGGCTTGGCAGCTACAACTGTCTGTGACGCTCGTCTATCAAATTTCCTGGCAATTTCCGTAATATTACGGCAACAGGAGATATGTGAGATATTTTAGTACGCCAATATTCCTGCAGAATTTGTTAACATTTCAACGTTGTTAACAATTCCTTTGATACGATATTTCAGAAACAACTGAACAATCATTGACACCTACAGTTAATTTGATTGTAATCGCGCTAGATATATTTTGTTTAGTTTAATCTATTGTAATCACCATCATAAATTCCTTTACTTGTGAGGCATATCTTTTGTGAGGTGGTGGGAAGTCCTATATTAAGGTTTCCACAGTTGACTGAGAAGGAAAGACTCATGGAGGACATCATCAGAATATAAGCTTTTATAACTATGCAAGGTGCGAAATTCTCTGCAGTATCCTTAGTTAGCTATAGTGACATACCTGGCGACTGGTTCCCGCAGCAGTGTAATATAGAAGTATCTCCTGTGCACCGCGGAGCCCTCGTGCCGGTCCAGCTCTCCACCCACACAAGCCGTCAGCTCCGTGAAGTCCGCGTGGAGACCGCATCTGTAGACAAAATTCATTTACTTTAATACCAGCCAAGCGTAACTTCGTCTGCTTAATGAGACATGTCGACTAAAGCATGAAGTGACTGAATAAAGCTCTACCTATGACGACGCACGGACAGAATGTCGTGTTAATTGTTTTGATTAATATCGAGAGGGTGGACGTCGTTAACCAGAATTGGTCATTTGACTGGCGTGCTAACTATGCTCAACGTGTCAATGCCACGAGAATGATGTACTCAGTGTGAGTTTATGTATGTTGCAACAATTTTTATTAAACTGATGCTAAAACTTAACTATTTTACAAAAATTGAAAAAGTAATGCATAACTATACGCAATTTTGAATCAGAATAGCAGTAGTTAGGGTTGTTGAGGTCAAACGGGTTTTATATCTCAAAAATTTTGGTATTCGGTCGAGTTATATTTAAAGATCGTTTAATACTTTTGGAATAGTAAATTTTTAGACGACAAATACAAAATAAACTCGACTCCTATGATTCTGTCCTATTATCCAATTTGTCTAAAATGTAACAAAAATTAAACCAACGTATTATAAATATTAAAAAACAATAAATAATCGTCATTAAATTAAACATTTGCATCTTTGTGTCAATAAATAATCGAATGAGACACACGAAGAGCGTCTAACCGGATTGCAGAACTGGCTTTGTATTTTGCATGCATTTGCAATAAATAAGATTGAGATTTCCTTATTCGGTACAAGTTTGCCTTCAGACAGCCTGGCGGCGAACGTGGGTGTGGGCTACGTGTTACGTGATCTTTAATACTACACTAGAGGTCGCGTGTATCATCACATAGCTGGCATACAGCCATACAATCGCATACATATGTGTACATACATTCACAAACACATACGCAATTCATACATCAACGCTAACATGATTAACAATGATGATTGCTTTAGCCTTATTAAATAAGTATTGCATATAGTACTCTTAAAGTATTGCTAATGAATTTCTATCGATTTATTTTTGAAAAACAGTTTTTCCATTCGTACTTACAATTTTAAATATAAATCCAATGTAAACCTTTAACATTTTACAATTTTATTAACAGAATCCTATTGCATTAAATCGAAAATCTGGTAATTTCACAAAGATGAAACATCACATTATTTTGGTACCTAATATAAAAATCTTCAACGCAAACACAAACAAAAACATCATTTTCATCTCTTCAAAGAGGAATAAAAAAATATATATTTTAAAAACTTTGGCTTAATGCCACCATTTGTAGTAAATATTGCAATATTTCACAGCCGGTGGGTCATTTAACCGTCGATATGGCATTGACAATGTCGAATGTTGCCCGACAATAATTACTTTCCGATATACGTTTTGCGTTCGGAAGTTAATAGCCTAAGGCATTCAGGCAACAATATTCCAGACCTGCCAGTAAAATATTTATAATACTTTTTGCCTTGGAAACTATAACAGACCTTGTTTTAATTAACAAGTTCTAAATAAGGCTATATTGCGCTTCGATATTCTTCAAAATGTCAGTTACAACTACGACTACAAAAAGTAATTTAATAATTATTCTCTGTATTGTGACTGGCAACACATACTCTATACTATAATAAAAGTACATAGACTATTTTTAAATCAACAAGTCAAAACCTTTGTATATAAAATTAACAAACTGGAAAGACACCTTACAGTTCCACCATACATATACATTTAGGAATTAAAATATAACAGAATAGTTTTAAATCAAAAAGTCAAAAATAGTTTTCGAATGTAAAATACCTACAAACTAGAAACACATCTTACAGTTCGACCGTACCTTTAGGCACAAGTTTAAGCATTAAATGGAACAGCATATTCAGATTACCATTATCCTAACTGCAGTTACTCTGGTACAAGGCAAGGGAAGTAAATTATGCGATGCTTACATGAGTGTTCGCTATTCGGCAACAGTTGTAATCGTTAGCGATAACACGGAATATTCTGGTGCCTAGTACCTAGTGCTTGGCAGGGCGCCATCCATAGCAAACGTGGGTGCAGTTCGTTAACCGTATGGCTCATACAATAAAATCATCTCTCGTTAATTATATTACTTGTTATTCGATTATTCAAAGGTCATGGTTGCGGACCGCGGTCCAAGAAGGTTGTTAGTAAAACTTCATAGTTTTACTACGATCTTACTACTACTACTTACTACGATCATTCGTATAGAACAAAAATACAATATTGAAATTTGTTTTGAAAAACCCATGTACGGTTATTATTAAGAGATAATTTTAACTAGTCATAGTATATTGAATATCGTGATGAAGCCTGCACATATCGGCGAAGAAATTCAAAGACATGTGAAGTCAACCAACAACCACTGGTCGAGCGTGGTTGACTATGGCCTAGTCACCCTAACTTAGAGTAGGCTCCAAGCCCTTGAATGGTATAGTGAGCTGGTGATGATCACATACTTTGGTATTTAATCTGCAATCATAGTAACAAACATTAATTTTTGAAGATCAGGAAAACTATAAATTTCTCAAGTTGCAGTTTATTTTGAAATAATAGTCGAATAAATAAGAAAGTGTAGTAGAAACAACTTGTCTAGATTGTAGCGAGTGTGCCAAATCGTATATTCGAGTGGATCTTGATAATCCGGTCAGCCGAGCTTTATTGCGCCGATCGGGCGTTGTTTATTATGAGCGGCGCGAGTGGGCCGGCCCATTGAGTCTCGTATCTTCCATGTGCACTCGTGACTCCAAACAGGGTCGAATCGATACGTATAAGATCACTCCGATATCTGTCGACACGTTAAATAAATGCTCTTACAAGATAACCACGTTATCCTCGTACAAAACTAATGCAATAAAATTATTCTTGTAATGTAATTTATTACGATTGAGTTTATAGTCTTGTATTTCGAGTCGATCGAGATTGCAATCTCTACAAGCTAAACTTGTTAGAGACACATTTAGCATGGGATGCAGTATGTGAGTTTTAATGCACCGGTCACCATAAGCAATTAAACCTTTACAAAGTTATTCTTCTTTAGACACGTTTTTTATAATCTGCCATCGTTGTTTTCAACACATCGTTGTATTGTATTTTGAATGATGAATTGCTTCGATGTCAATAACATTCGGTCTCAGAAAAGGAAGTGATTGAGTACTCATACCGCCGGCTTCGTGCATGCAAGGCGAATACATTGTGCTTGACGATGCGGGAAATTAAGCAAATGTGTACATATTTGTAAGTAAAGTAACGAATCATGAAAACAATGGCAATTACAGAAATATACATACATTCTACACAAATAAAAAAGATAGAGGATTTGATAAAAATCTTTATAATCCTAGAAAATAATAATCTCGTATTACCCGAGAAGAATTAACTCTTTTGATATAACACTGCAATTATTTCTTTACCTTACAAGAAAATGTGCTCAAAAGCAACCCCTTTATCCCCTTCCCTTATTCTTGTACGCTGTATCGAACTATAACAAGCGCTTTCTCGTAACACCCGGCCTTTAACTTTACACTTTTATACACTTGAATAGACTTGACCTCTTTTGTAATAATAGAAGTTAGAAAATTATTAATACGTAGAGAATTGATTCCTGTTTGTTACAGTTTGCTAAAGTTTCTTTATGAAAATAATACAATAAAAGAATATAACTCAAAGTTGATGGGGATATAACTTGCCAGTTACCATTTATTTAGTAATTGTATACGAAAAAAAAACACCATTGGAATAGGATCAAGGAAATTTCATCGAGCGTAAAAGTAACACTCCCCGCCGGCCGGAATGAGAAAAAGCCAGGAAACGGCCGGATACTGTACCAAATAAATATAAATCAGATTCCTCTCATTTAAATACGAAAAGAAAACCCTTTCCGACCCGAGCTGTACAATACACATGAATGCTAAAGCTATACGGCTTTGAGACTTATTGTACAAGTGTGCATAAATTCTGTTATGACGTAGTGGTTGGGTGGTCAAAACTGACAAAACAAATGAAGCATGTGTGCTTCATTTGTTCATCAGTTTACCCCAAGCCATACAACTTAAAGTGTTCTTAGTTCATTTATGCGACACAAGACATTTATAAATAAGTTTAAAGTTAACGAAATAACAGGACATTAATAATAGAAAGAGTTTATTTAGTTTTAATGAACGTTTCTTATATATTTGTTATCCATTGATAAATCATTACTGTCTAATGCTCCTCAGAATGTTTTTCTCCAGATAAACAAGTTTTTAAATAGCAATCAATCAAGTTAGTAGCGACATTAAAAATGATGTGTTATTTAAAAAGAAACTGATTTCGAAAGTTAAAGATTATCAGGAATTATAGAAAGTAGAAATCGATTTCCTTTGAAAAATAAATAAAAAATGTTTAAAATGTCACCCAGTGTATGTCACAATCACGAAGGCTTACGCCATTAATTTTAAAAAGTTCCCAGTCGATATGTAGTCAACTTTCATTTAGCGTCTAGATCTCACTGATAATTGGCACAGTCTATCAATTATTTTCATCGAGTTGTGTTGCTTTTCTGACATAACATTTTAATTGAATTTTAAAATTCCCTCCACACAACATGTAACATGTACAGACATGCGTATATTAAATAGTTCTTCCACATGTTTTAAAGGTATTATGTAGCGCCTTAAAGTATACAACCGCAACATGGTAAGTGGTAAATAACATTCATAAACTTCCCAGGAGAGTGTGCCCATTACGAGCTCTCGCCGTTGACGGGGATAAAACTAACGTTAAACTATTTCTAAACGCAACACCTTTACGCTCCCTTAACGCATGAATGCTTCAATAGTTACAGAAATAGTTTTAAATACGACTCCATAAAATATAAAACAATGTCCACCATAAAAACTGATTTGTACCCAATTTCAAGCATTATTTTACGCTTACCATTCCTATGAAAAACGCAGAAACCTTCACTTATAAAGATGTTCCAAATAGTCCTAAAATTATTAGGCTATTTTATATTAAAATGAAATGTAAATATTATCAAATAATTACTAATAATCGTGTGTAAACACAAGTCTAAACGGAATAATATTAAGCGTACATGAAGCGTAACATCTCATTCTCAGAATTTAACTGGATATTTAAAAATAATTTTTGCATTCGCAATACGTCGATACATTCACGATATATTGGCATGTTAATAAAATCGCACAAAATAACGCCCCATTAAGTTTTATAACATTAACAAAATGTCTAAAACATTGACGCCATCGAGCAAGTTCTAAATACCTGTCGATGGAGAAGACAAAAATATCCTACGGGAAGCATACTAGAGTATTTCTGGCGCCGCACGTCGAGCGTTCTACAAGTACAGTCCGGTGCAAAATTACAGTTGAAGAAATTTATTAACTACCCCTTAGTGAGCTGACATTTGACGCTTACAAATAAGTAGAAACCATGTCATAGCCACATACAAACATGTTAAATTATAACATTTTGCTTTACAATATTTCTTATGTGTGGAACGATTTTAATTCTTTGGTTGTACAGCGTATTCCAGTAACACAAGGTCTTCAATACAAGGTAATTATAGTAATATGTTGTGTGCGCGAATGTACACAAGGTACAAGCAAAAGGAAGCGTTCATTTCATCTCCGGCTATTCGGTACAAATCGCCAACAGAACAGGCCATTAGCTACCCGCTAATTGCATTATTAACATTTGCTATCAAGGAATCGAAAGTGACATTTATAGATTAGCTAATAAACGTTTTACTCGATATATAGTTTTTATATTCAGTATTATGAATATTTATAAACAAAACTAGTACTCTAACTATAAATGTCACAACATATGTACATACTAAAATACCTTTTTCCCGACAATTATGTTTGTTTTGCTCGACGTGACCTATCAATCACTTAAGGCATTTAGTTCTAAGAAATTAATGGTGTACAAATTGTCACATTGTTAGTCTAATGTAATAGTTGTTTTTATGTTGTAAAAAGCATACTACTTGTATGAGAATCCAACATTGCGTGACTGTCCGTCCGTACAATAGAAATGACTCCAGTAACGTAATGACCGTGTCGTTTCCTCGTCTATAATGATGTCATTAACATGTTTAATTGAATAAAATTAGTGCATTTATATAATCACTTTAAAATATCACTTTAAATATGCATTAGAATACATATATTAAATTTGCAGTTCCTTGTATGTTTAATTGCAATTAGTACAATGAACGTGTTTTAGTTTTGTCTCATTAAATAGAGCAGGCGCGCAAGGAACATGCATTTAATTAAATACCATCAACACTTCTATAGGAAATAGAACAAGCCACGAACCACAAGAATTACAGTGAAGCTAGCATAATAAAATCGTTCGCACTATTGTACTTAAGGTTGGATTTAAACCTTATTTTTTAAAACTTAAAAAGTCGTTTAAAAATACGCCTAGCGATGTAGTCAAATGTAAATCAAATATCATATGGGGTAATTTTGATGTGATGTGATGATTAACTTAAAAAAAACGTCGGTTCCTGCTGATTTAAAACGCGTGATTGAGCCATTAAAAATATTTAAAAAATCACAAGAATAACAAAACCAACTCTAGATATAGACAAGTAGCATGCGACTTATTAGTTCAAGCTACAAGAAATCGATCCTCTAAATGAAAACTCGTTATTTGGAAGCTAAGGTGTAACACATATTGTAAACAACAAATTAAAAGTCGAAGGTAGCTTTAAATTGTATCAATCACTATGAAACATTACTACGAAATAAGCGACAAAAAACGAAACAAGAGTTTATTACACTCGATAATTTATGAGAAGGCAGTAACCGAATCAGGAACAACGCACAGTCTTATATAACATTTGGCAAGAGTTCGTGACGAGCAAAAAGTCGTCGAGTTGCGTGTGCCAAATGAATTTTGATCAGCCGAAACTCGAGGCGATGTGATCGAGCGATGGGAACCGCCGCATACAAAAACTACTACCAGAGATCGTATCATCGACTTTTTGTTAATTACGATCCTTTATTGGTCACACCGTAATACTATAAACAAGCCATAATGGAAATAAAAAAATCAACGTAATGATTTATATTAAGCAAACGCTGGTGTACTTTTCCTACAGTATGTACTCCCAGATTAAATGTTTCCTTGAGAAACTATCCAACTACTGCAGCACTCAGATTCAATTGTTACATTAACATAAAAATGTAAAAACTAACTTAAACTTTTTATCAAATATTAGACTTTATCTAAGACTAGCTGTTCCCGTGCGGCTTGATCCGCATGAAATTTTAAAAACTTTATTTTATTGTTTACATTTGTCCAATTCTCTGCAAATGTCAAAATTAAAATTCACAAATGACAAGGCCTATGACATTGGATAACAATTACTATATGAACATAATGGCAACCTTGCTTCCTTGATGTTGGCAGCTTGTAGTTTATGGTCTCTTCCGCTCAATAAGGGTTCTTTTCCAATTTATTTATCCCCTAAGTTTAATAGCGTGAAAATAGATAGACTAAAGCGTGCCGTAAGTGTACGGCTTTTTATTAAGGATGGAATTATTCAAAAATATGCTGCGATTGCTGACATCCTACGCCACAAAGTAGTGTCTGTTTACGCTTTATAATATTAGTATAGAAGTATACATTAGAAGCCAAAAGAATGAGCTTCGAATCGCGGTTGCGTCTGTACAAATATTTGTCTAAATAAATTCCGACGGTTGATTAATTTTGTGATAACATTCTGAAGTCATCTGCATAATCAAATTAGCCCGCATCCCATTAACACGTAATCCAATAGATAAAACGCCTTTTCAACACAAATCGGACTGCGATTCTTCGGAGGTTCAGATTTACTATTACGTGAATAAAGAATAATCAATTACCTATATTACAAGTCGTGTTTCTGATTTTAAAAAATGTAGATTCCATTGTTTTTTATTAGACAGCGCCAACAGCAACTAACGGAAATTAAAATAGACATCATCAGAACATGTTTATTAAGGCGTTGATTTTATTTTTCATAATTATACCTAATAACTATTTTCCTCTATGCCCTCTGCTAAGACATCATTACTTTATTAATTCTACAAAGATGTCAAATATGAGCAAAATTCTAAATTGGATTAGCATAGTCTAGCTGAGAAGATTAGGTTTGTTAGTAATTGTTCAAAGTTGAGGTCAAGGCTGACCGGCGGCGGAGCTGCGGCCCGTGAGTTTCATGAAATTGTTATTTCACGACTATGACGATGGAATATTCTAGTAATCGTGAAAGCAAAAACATGTTAGTTACAACTTTAATACTTCGCTTCAAGATTTCAAGATTAATATCTTCATCAATGACTAGTTCTTTGTTTTCAACGAAACGGAATCGATTTATTTCAAGTTTTGTAATAATAAAGACATCTTTTAGATATAACTCTTTAAGTTCTACATACTAATTATTCTCTTGTATGATTTATCGTCTTATTTGTAAACCAGCCTTTGTACTACAATGACAATTTCGTATTTATTTTTGCAACTAGAAATTCCATCAGTTTATAAAAACACGCAAATTGCACGTGTACACGTCAACAAACAAGCTGCGGTTATTTACAAATGGATAACTGAAAATTGAAACAATTTTCTTTGTTAGCCAAACAAATTGGAAAAAACTGAATTCCCTTGACAATGTCCAATTTATTTTTTTTGGCCCTCGTCGCCATTAATTTTATTTAATCTTCAAAGTTAATAGGACGAATAAAATCTCTGGGCAACTTTTACATTTTCTAAATTTTCCGTTCGTTAAGGGGCCATCAGCGACAACTGTTTACGGCGGGAGGCTCGTTAAAAAAAATTTAACAGGGTTGTCAACGTCTCGGTTCATTTAAGACGTGTCTAACAACCGAAGAGTTCATCACTTTTTGTTAAGGCGGGGCCGCAGTTAATAAGTTTGATTGAGAATTTACCGTGAAAGGCGCGAGATATAACCCTAGTTTCGCAGACAATGAAGCTCGTTCGCGCCTCGCCCTCTTCATTATCCCGGCAGCCGGCACGTCGCCGGAATCCCTTTGTCCATCCGTTACGTGCTTTACTTCAATCCATTACTTTAGCTTGCCCTTTCATTTTAATCATCTAAGAACTTGATTACATTACTTTCGTATAGTTAAATCATTGTACAATTGTATTTTGCAACTAGATTACAAGGACACAAATCTTATTCATCTCATGCATGTTTTATCAAGCAAAAACAAACACGAAAAATAACGAAACAAAATAGCTTAACAATCGCAGAGCATTCAGGACAATGACGTCATAAGGTAATTTTTAACCATAGCTGCAATAAATAAGTTGGAAACAATTTGTTTATAATGTAAAGCCGGCTTGCTTCAAAGTTAAATAGATAGTTTTCAGTTATAAAAAGTTGCGGCGCACACACCGGCGCGGGCGATCGCAAATTTCCATGCATATTTAATGTAAACCAGTGATTATGATACGTACGACAAAGTTTTGTTCATACATTCTGGCTGTACTAACTTTAATACAAATTATTAAAGTTAGTTTACACGGCATGTATAAACCGTGCACTAAAATTAATAGGTCTGTGGCGATAATTCACATGGGACATATGCTTTTTAACTACGAGTATATTAAGATTCCCTGTGATAAATCGGTCAATATTTCTGATGTTTCCTTCTTCGACAAAAATTCTTTTTAAATGCGTATATCCTAACCTAAACTCAGATACTTAATTTATTCAGTAAATTTGTTCTTGTAATTCATAATTCGGAACGACTTCCTATTCCCGAAAGAAAAACCGACGCGAAAACAACACTCGGCAAGCTTCCGACCGCGTAAATTATTTTCCATTTTCTGTACGAATTCAAAAGAAAGGGTGGCACAAAATACAGAAAGAAGCCTTCGAAAGTTTAATGCGAAAAAGATTACTTAGTTTTGTGCGAGACCGAATGCTTTTTAACTGGTAACTTTGATGAGCGTAATTTAAATTTGGGGATTCGCGAAGAATTGTTTAACAAAAATAATGTATAGAAAAGATCGCATTGTTTGGAACGGCCTCGTCTATGTTTTATGCATGAGGTGGAACAAGACTGACGACTTAGAACAAACGACGCGGAATAAAAGTTTACGGAAAGTATTTGTCACAAACAACTCTTTACTTGTGATAAAAGAAACTAGTTTTAGTATACAAAACAATAAAGTATACGATAACATCATTTTGTCACATTGTGATCTATAATTCGTAGTAAAAATTCCATTGTTTAAATTATTCCCGTCTATGTGGTAAAGAAAGCCATAGATCTGTATAAAAAAAGGAAGCTATGGTCACCCATCGACAATTTAACATTTTTTTTAATACAAAATTAGAGCAGACCCAAATTTGTACCATTACTAATGACCATGATATAAGGCCAAGGCTAACAACCACAATATTATACGACTAGAAAATTGTTATGTGACGGCGTGTGATCGATTAGGTTCCGGTCCTAAAGCCAGGTATGTGCCACAAAATACACCACTATTGTATTATATTTTTTGTTACAATAACAAAAAACATATGGGACCCAATCACATTTTATACGTAACATCGTTTACCTTAGTTAAAATACTTTTAATAACTATACAATGTAAATGGAAATTTACACGCCGGTAGGTGTGCTATGATCAAATCTATTTGTAGAGTACTAAAACAGACACCAAATGTCAAAGCCAAGGGCAGTTGGTGCACAAAGCAAGCACACACAAGCGACTACAAATAGCGCACAATCTAAACACATTTACCGTCCCCTGGGCAATAGATGCATTTGCATCGCTTTTAAAATTCCACCGTATCGTCTCGTGGCGTATGTCATTAAGTCGGGGCTCGCCGGAAGAGGGACGCGTGACGTCGCCCGTCTGTATACACCCTAAGACGTGAGGCGGACTATTAATGCACCATTGAGAGCTCGCCAGGCGCTGCTTTCACAGGACACGGCCTGGGAACGTAATAGGAAGTCAACCCGGTGGTCCGGTCACTCAAAATTATTCATTTGAATAGTATACAAATAAGCGAATTGTATAATTGCGGTCACGTATCAAATATGATGGTAGCCTTGTGCGTACTTAGTACATTGTTTTGACACTACTACAATAGTACAATATGCCATTTTATTGAGAAATAAATGCTAACAAGAACTTTTCGTACAAATATCTACATTCTTAATACGAAGATAATAATCAAAAAGGCTCCATAATAAAAGAAAAACGTTTAAATTATTAAAAAAAATATGTTTAAAAATGCACTGGCAACATATAAAAGAACCTTTGTCAAGTCTTTTAACGATTGGACATTGTTTTTATAAATTTCGTTCGAAAAGTATAACGAAAGTTTTACTCCGATAAGGGGCGTACTATTAGTTAATATGTTACAACAGGAAGCTGTCAACAGCGCATGATGTATGGCAGCGAGGCTACCTTTATTAATAGACGTACAATCAACGACGGTTTCCTATTTAGAAGACTGAATCTTAATGTTAGTTACTTCAAATATGGATAGCAATTATGCAGTCGTCAATTCGCGTTCCGATTTTTAGTTTACAAATGAAGTTATCTTTATAAATTTACTAGCTGTTGCCCGAGACTTCGTCCGCGTGGTATAAGAAAACATACGAACTATGTAAATAACAAAAAACTACGTATCCCTCGGGAACCGGAC
>JAOCNA010000023.1:2715682-2730318 GCA_026546675.1 Papilio helenus | reverse complement strand
TACATCTGTGCCGAATTTCATGGAGATCCGTTCAGCCGTTTAGGCTACAAACTCTAACAAACATCCATCCATCCATTCATCTAAACTTTCGCATTTATAATATTAGTAAGAAAGTAAGGAGTAAGATAGGCTTCATACTTGACAAATTAATACAGTTTTCATATTTCATAGAAGCTCGAAAAAATCCCGTACATTCAGTTTTAATGAATAATGTTTGATTATTGTAATTTATGATCATAATCAAAAGTTAAAATCGGATACTATTTCATAACTGCAAGTTAATTCGTTTCTGTACACAATCAGGATAATTTTAAACATAAAATCCTTGTGAAATACGATCAAAGCATTTGCGGTACTAAAGCGAACCGCAGGCAAATCCGCGGTTTTAAAGTTACACGGGAATTATCCAACAAAGAAACGAATAGCTTCGTTTTATTTCTGCATCATTTTAACTGATTGTAAAATATTAAAGATATATTAATAATTTTACAAACCATTTTAATGATATGAAAACTATTAAGCAAGGTTGCTGTGACAATTAATCTATACTTCTATACTAATATTATAAAGAGGAAAGATTTGTATTTTCGTATGTATTAAAATAACTCAAAAACTACTGGGCCGATTTCTAAAATTCTTTCACCATTAAATAGCTACGTTATCACTAAGTAACATAGGCTACATTTTTTTCTATTTTTTAATTCCACGAGGACGAAGTCGCGAGCAACAGCTAGTATGAAATAATCCTCTTTCTATGAATACCTCTGTATGAGTGTGTGAAAGTGCATAGTAATTCACTCCATTTCCGCAATAATATTAAAGTATTCCGCGGAAGCAAATCGAAGGGGAAGAAAACGCTTACAAATATTCGAGTGCTATAAAGCTCGCACGTCGGAGAATCGCGGGGTTTCCTTTTACTTGGCAATTTATTCTGCGCGCGGCAGCCCTGTAGATTTGTATCGGAGGTGGATTGCCGCCTCACGCCAGCCATACCGAATGAAAGCAATTTCGGTATCGGCCGCAGACACCGCCACCCGTCTCGATACCTGATTTGCCCCAACCCTTAGGGAAGCGAGGTTTCTAATAACTCTACATTGATTTGTATTATCTCTAGTACGTATTTACTTCGTTAAAATTCGTGACGCACGCTACGATTTCGACGATAATGTTGGGAATATAACTTTGTTTTTTTTTTCTGCAACTGTTTGTAACTCAGGACACAAACTTTTGAGCTATTATTTTGAGCTACTTAATACTGAAGCTTGTTTCCAATTTTGAATCTGAGAAAGGCTGAAATAGAAGCAAGTTACGTAATCATTTCTTACATCCTTTGAATCTTTTGGGCATTTTTCAAAATGAAAGCTAAGGCATGCCATTCGTCGAATTCTTCCAAACGAGCGTTTGCAATTATACCGGAGCGGAGCTAGACAATGCGTCAGTGCGACTGGCGGCTGCAATTAGTGCAATTGTAGTTAATTTATTGCGACCGCGTCAGATGATACCGAAGAAATGCCGGGAAATTGTTACAAGTTTTGGCAGGATCATGTAAGTAACCCAATTTGGAACTTTGTAGAAACGCTAAGTATGTTTTACATCCGCAAAATAATTTAAATTTGAAGAACACGGTACGTTTATTCTATGGTATTATTATGTTAGCGTGAAATAAGTGGAATATGACAAAAAAATCTACGTCAAGGAGCTAACATTAATAGTAGTAATGTATCACATGTCACAGATCATGAGAACAGGATTAGCGTTGTTTTTATAAAGCAATCAACAATGCTGAGAGGTTAGGTCGCGCAATCCTAGGGCCGACGTGACGGCTCGACTCTCATTTATCTTGGCGTCACAGTAAGCCGCCACACTACGCCATAGGGTTCAGTGTGTCATGATTGCTTCTTAGATTTGGGACGTGGGATAACAATTTCCATATGTTATCTGGGCTCGATTTTTTGCAGATGTGATAATATTGATGTAACAAATTTTTACTATTTAAAATATGGATTACACAGTTATTTTTTACTATTTAATTTTATAAAGTATCTATGGTGCTCTGAAATTTATTTTATTTCAGGAAAATAGAAAGAAATGTGTAAGAAAAGTGCAAACGGAAATATTTTATCTCCTCTCACTCCCGCCCCATCATGATAACAATAGGGTTTTATATCGTAAAAACACAACAGTGGTGGTCCGCTATTTTAAGGTGATATTCTGTGAAGTCGTCGTGCTTCCGCAGTCAAAATGGACCATTCGTTGTGTTTCAAGTTTTATTACGGGAACTTAATTCTGTAAGTAAAAATATACAACTAGTATTCTTGGATAATAACACGGACTTACATTTAGTAACAATCGCAAAAAAAATTAATAAAACCTGTGACATGCGTGTTTATTTTTGAAACAAATAAATCTTAGCCAAAAACGACTACCGCAGTGTAGGAGCGGCAAGTACAAAACAACAATAAAAACGCTTCCGAGACCACCGAAAATACATTTGACGCTCCCCACACTAGTGGCCCAGTGGTGTAACAAACGATATATCCTCATTACGTTAAAGCAAGCAGATTTATCGCCCAATCACTCCCTACAGGCTTCGACGACGAACTAATGCAACTGAGTCACGCCTTACAGATCCTACTATACGAAGTAGAGTATACTTCTGAATTCTAATTCTAATCGAATGCAAAACAGAAGACAAAAAAGTCATATTGAATTGGCACTAGACGAACCAGATGTACCTGGTGTACTTGCAGAGAAAAAATTGAGTAAACGTGTGAACAGAGCTGGCATAACTCAGGAGATAAGAAACTTCGTTTTCAAAATATTTGACAGTCATCATACAAGGAAGTGTCCTGTGAAGCACTCTTTAGCCAGCTCTTCACTAGTACGCTCGATTCAAAATAACATTATTCAAACGGCGCCCGAGTCACACGAATTTAAATAAGTCACTCTGCGCGATGCCGATATGCGTTCCACGCGAATAATTACAGTAGACTTGAATGTAATTACACTACGGCCATATATTTTAATTACTGTGCCACGAAACGCTGTCAACAATTAGTTAATTGCGTTTCGCAGATGTTGGTCGTTTTGTAGTGTAACGGAGCAAGCAAGAGCAAGCTCTATCAAAACCGAAAAATAATCCCTTCGATAAAACGCCGTATAAGTGACGATTTTCTAAGAACAAACCCCTAGCATTAGATTTGAAAATTATACATCGTCGAAGAGTAGCAGCCCAATTACTGACAGAATGATATATGTATAAAACAAATCGGTACACTATAATTTGACAAAACTAAATGTAATTATTCCAAACCGCAAACCGCAAATCAAAATTAACTGATACATATACTCAATATGTTAATAACTATTAAACGTCAACAATTGCCAGTTGTATACTAACAAACATATAAAATAAACAAGCTTAGCAAAGACAATATTTCTCGATCGGTGCCAAATCTTCAGGCCGTAGCCGAAATCCGGCCGTATTTACTGTTTTATGAACACAACACGGGACCATTCATAAGATGTGCTGCCAAAAATACTTCCATGCCAAATATACCTGCGTTAAGTCATTGAACTGTGACAGTGGACTAGACAAAGTTTATTTGAAAAACATTTATCGTTGACTTCTCAGGCATCTGTTCATCAAAACCTTACAATGAATTATTTGCATCTTCGCACGGATAAATTTAACTTTAAAATGATTGTGATTATTATAATTTCACACATGTACTTAAATCTGAAGTCTACAAAATAATTCACTAGAAAACCTTCTATTTCATGACCTTTAGGGCAACAAATTGACTCACATTAAATATACCACAGTATTGTTAAGGAATATGTTTGCATATTATTAGCCTACTTGAGATAAGCATAAGGCAGATTACATATAACATATTCAAGATGATCGCATTAACATGAACTGATTACATTGAAAGGGTGTAGCCATGACACGACTATAACGTACCAATTGTTATAATCTTTTGTCTCCCGTCCTCGAGTACATTTAAGGAATCACAATGAGGAGTCTAGACTGCTGATAACTTAGCTATTGTTGCCATTGAACAAAAACATACCTATATTGTTCCATACAACGGATGGAAACTTCTAAAATAATCATCATCATCTCCCCTGCCTTATTCTCTTACTCACATCCGTAGGGTCGGCGCACCGGGTTTTCGTCCTCCAAATAACTTTGATCATCCGTCATCTCAGTCATCACTCCCTTCTTGTGGTTGTGTGTACCCCTCCACACTCATAACTAACGTCCCTCTTGTTACAATAGTGTCGTCAAAAATGTTTTTGTTATGGTTTCACATTAAAGGTGAAATAATTTAAAAGCATAAACAATGCAAAATATCTTACGCCCAACATCGATGGATCGACCTTCACTTGCGGAACAAACCCACTAAACCCACTAGATTACGGAATAACACCTTCACAGCGCAACAGCAGGAATGCTCGAACACTAGTCGACAGGAAGCGAGTGGGTGAACTGTTTCCGTTGTAATTACCGTCCAATAATACAAACAAGTCAATTAATAAGTCGCCGATGAATGCAGGTCGCCTGCACCTCGGGGTCGATGCACGGTTCATTCGAGCGATAGTTCCCAGCTCTCGCTTATCAACGCTAATAAATATTTAGTTGTTTAGAGCGCTGTAGTGTCATCATACTCGTTAAACGCGAGTGTGCTAAGCTTGCTAAGAGAATGGACTGGTTTATGCAATACGTAGTCAGGAACGTCAGAACAACAAATTTTAAACTAAAGGTAAAAAGTAAAGATTTAAGGGATTTCTGGTCGCCTTCAATTCATTGTAGCAAACAGATATTCTTTATCTTCTCTCACTTCACTAAATTTTTACTCCTTATTGTAAATGATGTTCATAAAATCATATACATTAACTATGAACATAAAAAGTAGTTTGCATGAAACGGATAGAGTTAAAAACAGCAACTGCAATTACACCGACGTAACAAATTCCACTTCTGAGAAAAGTCCACTCCACTTTAAAAGTTCAAAGGAATAAGCTGAAAATATGAAATTCCAACAAACGAATAAAAATTACTTTGTCGCGCGCTAAAAAATTAGCTTTTCGCCTTTGTCTTAAGACTTAAAATTACTCTAGTTTCGCAGTAGGGGGGAGGGGAGGTGATTTATGAAGTGACCTGTCGCGATAACAACGTTATTTATCATAGGAACATTCACTTAATTCATAAGTCATAACACGAAAGGTCGTGTCCTTTTGTAAATAGAAGCATAATAAAATCAAAGTATAGAAACACTTTTAAAACATATTCAACTTTGAAACAAAATGTCTTGTTTTCGAACTTCAAAATATTTGGTGCAATTATAACACAGCTCACATTCTCCACAAAATGTTGACAACATAAATATGTCTTCTATAAATTTCTATAAAAACGATAAATAGCGTACGAGTATATAAAAATAACGCAAACATAAGATAAAATGAACATTCTTTCGCAGTGGAAGCGTAGAAATAGCAGAAAATAACTTTTAAAAGTTGTCAACATAAGTGAAATAATAGAACATACGAGGCGAGGTTCGCGTG
The DNA here is from genome assembly GCA_026546675.1 of Papilio helenus. Taxonomy (NCBI): domain Eukaryota; kingdom Metazoa; phylum Arthropoda; class Insecta; order Lepidoptera; family Papilionidae; genus Papilio; species Papilio helenus. The sequence continues at coordinate 2,724,747 of JAOCNA010000023.1, read as the reverse complement.
ACAACTCGTTTCTACTGTTCCCTTTGATTTACAACTGCACGCTGTGTAAAAATGCATGACACATTTAACTGAGGGTAGTCAGTTATTTTATAAGTGGCGACTGCATAAAACCTCTTTTGTTAACTTAACACCTACCGAGCAAACATATACGATAGCATTTTCATTGTGTTTTAATAAATATAAGAAGTGGTGCTTTGAATACTGAAATAAAACATTAAACAACAATGTTCCTACCGCATTTTAACACATTTTAAGATAAATAACGAACATAATTAAGTTTTTTGTGGTCACTTAGAGCAATGATTAGTCGATTGATCGCGCCCCGGCGACTGGTGTCAGATAATTTGAGTTAATTTACGATGTAGCGATAAGTGGCCGGCAGCCGCGACCTGACAGATTGTGTCGCAGATACTAGCCACGGAACTCGTTAACATTAACGGTTCAAATCAATATTCGATGAAGAGTCCTAACAGAGTTGTTTTATATGTATGAAATTGAGTACAAATATTATTCAATAGGTCAGTAGAAAATAGATAGTTTTCTGATTGGTATTGCGATCTTAAGATCACATAAATCAGAACCAAACGTTAATTAGAAGTAAACAAAAATTATTTGAATTCATAAAACAATTTCAGCCAAAGTCTTCGGACAATAACATACTTGAACTTGTACTCTTTTTAAATACTGGTGTGTCATAGCGGTTATAACATCATTCAAAATTAGTCAACAAATGTCAAGTTATTTCTACTGTATTTTTCCCGTATAAATTTCGAAGCTGAGAAGCTTAGAGGCTCAGTACCACTGTGCTTTATATTCAACAGGTGAGGCACGACCGTGCGGGAACTACCGAATACTAACACGAAGCTATTTAGAGCATGCTTGCACACTAAGTACTGGCCCCAACATTAGTCCCTAATTTTGCAAATGCAATTTCAGTAGTTAAATCTAAATGAATCCACATTAAATGACGAGGCACTGTCATACATTAACGGAAAAGGCATTAAAGTTTTAAGAAATAAATCCAATTTAGCAGTTAATATATTATCGAGCATAATCAGAGTAGCCTTGTTTAAACGCGTTGATGCATGGATAGGCAACGATGAAAATAACCTTTATCTCTGGTAAGCAAACAATGCCTCACTAGAGACCAAAGATAGCATACAAAATGCTATTAAAATGCTTCAGTATTCAAACATTCGAGATCTTAATCTCGTCTCCGTCGAGTGGGAACAATAAAGGCTTGTTCAACGGATAAATATGGACACATTTAGTCACTGTTTACCGAAAACGAAGTAGGGTATTAGAAGACAGTAGCACAATGAGACTAATCTCCGTTGAAGCGGTTTGACAAATAATGCGGGGAGTATTGCTATCGGCCTGTGAACGTTTCGACTTGGGGGGTCCGGCGGTGTAAGACGACCAAATTAATAGCTCAAATGCCTTCCAAAGATAGCAGCGCCACCTCAGCGATGGAATATGCGGCTAATGATTTGAAGATGCATTTAAATCGGCCGCCGTCAGCTTAACAAGATGCATTGTAAGCATTCGTAAGCTTTCCAATTTGTTAACAGCCATAACGTTGGAAAGAAACAACATAGCTGAAATTTATCTTGGTATATTTAATATATTTATGGAAGGAAGAAGTTCGTGTAGTTAAAAAAACACGGAAACTTAACGGTAGAAGAATGCTTTGATGTTTATACAAAACAAAACATTAAGTAAATCGTTTTAGAAAGGAAAATCAGGTCAGAAATAGATATCTATCTTCCTGTCAATATTCTTAGAGATAAACCTGAGTCCTTTTATTAACTATCAAGGTTCCTTCATCAAGTAACGTCGGAAGTGAAGCACTGGATGCTCATCATTTCCTCCATTGATAACCGAATACTATCAAAGACGTGTCGTATAAATAGGACATTGTCGGGTATCGAATAGCTCGTTATGTGCCCGAAGGCCTCATTCCATACGTCTGGTACCTTCCAAATGATCACCCTTTGTGCCATCTACAATACTGTCGCATTATTATAATGGTACATTTCAGTAAGGTACTTGATTGTATATGTATAAGGTAAAGATCGAAAATATTATATTCAATTCACATTTTTCTGTCAAAAAAGGTTAAAATAGGTTAGTTAAGTTAGTATACTGAAGATGTTCCCAACGAATAACAACTTTAAATGTTAAAAATAGTGTTTTGAACATTAAATTTATTCCAGTCGTAGCGGTCGTTTTCCAGTTACCACGTACATTTCAATTCAAACGCCACATCAACATACATTTCCTCGGCTTCCGCCAGGTAATAGAAATGTCCCGCCAACATTTTATTGAAATATCTTCTATAAATCATATAAAGAACTGATAGATAATCTCGTATTTCAATATTGAACTAATGCAAATATTAATTATAATTAATCAATATTGAACTGAACAAATTTGAACTAAATTTAGATTTAAATTGCGTATTGTACCGGACGATTTACCGCAAACGGTTGACAATTTCGCATAACAATGAGCCTCATCTATATACCTATATACATAGATCTATTTGATATTATACTTAAATAAGTCACAACTAACATCATTCATTTTAACTTAATGATTTTAATATAATCATTTCCATACTTGGTATAAATAACATTTCAATTTAAATTTTGAAAAATCATCAATCATAAACCTTATTGGCTCATAGGCTATTGTTTTAAGGCTGAAGGTCGGCTTAATGTATGGACTACCAAATAGAAAATTAGCCGATCGAAAAGCATTTTTGGATTCACACCACGCGTAACGCAACTGTCGTAAAATCCCCAAGGACGGTGAACAATAGCCAGGAGAGGTGATTTGCATAGCTCGAGCACTGCGTATTCGGCACATTTGCATGCCCCTAACGGGCATACGACGGTGACCGGGACGCGGCGAGACGCGGCGCCGGCCCGATGTAATCAAATGTCCCCACACGGCGGAGTGTCGCAAACAATAATCATTCAAATTCAAATTTCGAGGCTCCGAATTGACGCCGCGACTTGAATTTATTGGTGTAACAATATGGCCGCCTAGTTCCCGACGCATCGGGTGGCGCGAGGTTGTAACGGAACACGTGTTACGGTCGACACCATAAGCGCTACCGCATGTACCGGTGACAAACTGTGAGAATTACATCTTTTTGTTCCGAAAAACGATACATACATCGGTACAGTTGAATGCACAATGTAAACGGATGGTGTACTCACTTCCAGCCTGTTGAGTATCTCGAAAACAGCCATATTTCGTTGCTGTGCGGCCGAAAACAATGGCACCGCTTTCGCGCCCGCTGACAGTTGCACGGTCTCTGCAAAAGGAAATTCAATGAAAATTTAAATTCACCTGAAGCATAACGGACAAAAGAAACGAGATTTATGGTAGAAAAGTTTTTATCGCAGTCACCCGGCGAAACTGGAGCTGTTTCACGTTTCTTTTGCCTCGCTTGCTGAATATTCTCGAAATATAGTTAAGGCTTCAAATAGAAGCGAAGTTTTAAAAGGTAAGGCTATTAAGAATACAAAGACAAGAATAAAAGAGCATAAAAGCAAGAACGAAGTATAAAAGTTTTATTTTATGAATAATTTGTTAAAGCATTCGTAAAATAACCATGTTAGAAAAATGTCATGAACAAATACCTAAATCTAGATTTACAGAACTTTTTCTCATAGTCTCGTTAACTCTCAATCTGTATGCCTAAAACGAATGCAGCTGCACAGCAATGAAAACGTAATTGCATATTTAAACAAGAGTTCTTTCATACGACGGGCATCAGTCGGTGCATTTTGTTTGCATGTACTATGCACGCAATAAATACCAAGTGAAACGCAAACAGTACTGCATATGCTATTTACTCCGTAAATGGAATAAAAGTCTTCATATAAATTTAATACGCATTTCAATTATAAAATATAATTGTCTATATTTTTTGCAACATGCATATATCATGGCAGCTACGTCTTATTCTTGAAGGTCTTAATGATGAAGGCCTCTGACCATACAATTTAAAAAAAATAAGTTGCATTAAAGAAGATATTGCCATCTACTTATAGTTGTATATAGAAATCATCTCTTTTTCCCATTGGTAACATACCGTTACTCCTGTATTCTTCGTTAAATGTTTAAAAGCAAACAAATGAACAATGCAATAAAACTTTCAGTTTACATATCCGTTTAATCTTCATCCATCTTACGGAATCAGTAGCGCGATAATCAAATCATAAACAACGTTCATAGCTTAAAAGCAATGTCCCATAAAAATTCAGTAGATAAGAGTCGTAACAATGGAGATGGTCGACGTGCCCCGGACGCTCCGGAGGAACTGATCCATGAGAAGCGGATTAAAATGCTGTAAATAAACATACGTGAGCAAGTTAACCCGAACCGGAATACATTTATCTTTTCCCAAGAAACGATTTGGAATTAGAAAGATCGACACGTGAAGGTATTAATGACTTTGTTTCGCTATTAGAGATAACACGAGATATTTTATAATGAAAACATGACTATTCCGATATGAGTAAATTTCCTAGTACGGGAAAGCATTTTCTAACTTGAGGATAATGTAAATTTAAAGATAAAATTTATACAATCAAAACAGTAACTATAACATACTTTCCATATTTTTTTTTTTTTTTATTTTCTTAATGATACAAATACCGTTGCTATCAACACAATACATTGTACATTTAAAGCGTTGCCAGGTCTAAGCCAGACCTGTTTAAAATACAGTTTGTTTTTTACCGCCACGTGGCTGTACCATTACAAAAAAGGTCCAGTAGGCGGTAGACATTGACAACTCTATGGTATGCCTCATACATTCAAAGGCGGCGTCTACACTGTCGCCTTACTGGAACTTAATAACGAGGCATGAATAAATTTATTCCTTGACGAATTGCATTTATTCACGCGTCAAACTTACAAGACGATTTGCGACGTCGTAATATGCACAGGAAAGGCATTGAAAAACCGACGAGTCATTGTTCCCAATCTGATAACAAACAAAAGTCTCTTCATAGCAACTGAAGTCTATTTTTAAATTAAGCCGCATACTATGTGTCATCTTGCCACGTATATCAAATGGAAGCTTGTTTTGCAGAGAAAATTCAAGCTGTTCTTCAACTTAAGTGTATAAAATAACCTTAGTATTGAATTAAACTTTCAAAGGAATAATAAAGTTAAAGCAGACATTTGTTCTAAGCTGATACCGCGGCCCTTTGCATCCCGATACCACGTTATGTATTTAGGGTTGTTTGACTTTAGAACAAAGTTTCTTAAGTGCTAAAATACGATAAAAGAAACGTTACCCAACAAACATTATACTATAAACTTTGTTGAATGTTCATTAAACTTTCTAATTTACTAGTGCTCTGCTAAAATAATTTTTATTATCACAATGTCTATGGTACAGATTTATTGAGATATTCAATAGACGAAATGATGAAATCTTATTTCATTTTAGTAGTTTACCAAGGTTACCAAGTAAATCTTCCATCTATACCTACTAACATTATAAAGTGGAAAGATTTGTATTTTTGGATTTTCGTATAACGTCACTGATAATGTAGTACACATTATTGAACGTTTTTTTTAATTTCCCGCGGGCGAAGTCGCGAGCAACAGCTAGTCTTTAATAAAGTACTCATTTATATTTCCCGTGTATGAATATACCCTAACTCACAGCTTAACGCTCATTGTTTTTTTGGCCCTTTTGTTATTTTGACAGCATTTACGTGTTTAGATCCCCGACAAATCGTATTAGCATACTAATACTCGAGCTCCAGGAAGTAAACACATTAAAATGTCTGCGCGTGTCCCACGTACGGGATTCGCATTTCCAAGTCTCGACGACATCCCAATATTGTAAGAAAACAAAGGAAGCTTCAACACGACGATACATCTTAGGTACATCTGATACGTGATGTGATTAATTTTCGGCAATTGGAATATTCATACATTCCACAGGTGATGGAAGTTTTTAAACAATGACCACAGAACATGTAAATCGAAAGAATATAAAATGTTCATGTGTATAACATACTAACTATTGCTGGCAACTTCGTCCGCGTGAAATTAAAAATTATATGACCTATGTTACTCACAGATAAATTACCTTTCTATCGGTGAAAGAATCTTTAAAATCGGCTCAGTAATTTTTGAGTTATTTTAATACATACTGAAATACAAATCTTTCCTCTTTATAATATTAGTATAGATGCAAACTAGGTTTAGCTACTTCAATAAGAAATACGATGTATTTTTTCTGTTTGAAGGGTTAAAATCACGGTCTTGTGCAAATTATGGTTTTTACAAAAACCTTGCAATATTATATCTGTAGTGCAACCAAAAGAAAATTCATTTTTAATCCGAAACTAAATACTTTTATGCTAAAAATGCAAACACTGTCTTTTTCCGTCCCAAACTGGGTAGGTCGAATGAGATAAGGCACAAAGGAAAACAAACTCAAGTTGTGGGAAGGGACAAACAGGAATTTGATAAGAAAGTATGCAAAAACAAAGGTAACAAAAAGCAATGACTAGAATATTGCAATCTTAAAAAATTAAGGACGTTAGATTCCAAAAAAAAATCTGCTATTTTATCTTACTGTCCCTCTCATTCTCTTTGAAAAACTAGAAATAGGTATTATGTTTAGATACAAGTACAACAGAAGTTTAAACTGTGACAATACTGGTAGATTGTTGAAGGGGAAACATAACGTATAAAATTCAACATGGATGCATTGATATTTATAAAAAGAATTCTTGATACATTTCTATGATTTCACTTACGTTCTTTTCCCATTCGACCGTTCGCTCATCATTTCAAAGAAATAAACTTTCCGGTGCGGCGTTGACTGTGTAAATTTCACTTTTTGCCTTTATATTTGGACCTAAGTTTTAGGAGTTCTTAGAAAATCTGAGACGTTGATCGTTTGATGATTTTAATTTTTAAATTTAGAACAAACATTTACTGCGAGCTCTATTTGTTTGATTGTTAAGCTGATTGCATTAAATCAATTGAAATAAAAAAAAAAAACTTCGTTCATTTGTATTTGTTTTTCTCTGCAAAATTCACTCTCATGAAAATTCATTAATTTATAAGTTATTTGATGTTCTAAATGTTAATACATTTTAGTAGTATAACGTAAATGAAGACGTTCCACAATTTATTACCGGCGGTACCTATAGCAAGCCGTATCAGAGATCAGTGGCTGCCACTTCAATAGCTGATCCGTCCGCTAAGCGTCGGGGATTAAGGGATATTCCTTAAACTTAGATAAGACCCACTTCGATTAGTACACCGTACGTATTGATTGATGAAGGCATTAAGCATGCCTATCTGTTCCGCTTATATCAGTTTGAGACTTGAATCAATTTATATATTAACTAGCTTTCGCCCGTGACTCCGTCCGCGTGAAATAAAGACATAATAAAATTTATAACCTATGTAACTCACTGATAACGTAGCTTTTTAATAGTGAAAGACCCTTTGAAATCGGCGCAGTGGACCATTAAAAAACCATAACCAATACCGATGGCAATCACCCCTATAACCTTTCCTGTAAAATTCCAAATCGATCACACGAAAGAGAAGCAGCTGTCATTAGCACAAAGTTAATAAAAAAGCGACAATGGGCCCTCATTGAGTGTTTGTAAAGGCGTATGGTATAACTGGCAATAGAGATTGCAAACAGGACGTTGAGGCGTTATTTATTCATTATCACGCAGACATCCGGCCTGGAAGACGTAACCATTGCAATATCCAACTCCTCGTAGTACGTGCCGATGCGAGCTGAACCGTCAATGCATTCATTGTTATTCTATTATATCTCCGTCCTCTGACCTCCCGCTCATTCTAAACTCTGTAATTGTTTATTTAATTGCTAAGCAACTCCGTTCAACGTTGGTGGCCATGCCTCATAAAAAGATATCATTAATACAAGGGAAGTCATTGACTTCACAAACAATGTTATATCAGTTATCTACTCGGTCGATAAAACTGTTTATTATTTTTGGGAATCGTCCCAGCAGTATCTTATCATATTTTTAATTTTACTTATTCGCCTTTGTCTATTGTTTACATCTTCCTATTGTGAAAGCGATTATGTAATTGGAATGAAATGTAATGCACGCGATCCCTATTACACGGTACACCTTTTTCACGTCAGAACAAATTAAACCCATCAAATTAACAAACAAAATTATCATAAATTTGAATAAGGAAGCCATTGTTCTACAAGGAACTGCTCATGTGGGTGTATGCAAAAGCCGATATGAGGCACAAGTATCCTTTTAACCTAGTGACGAACACCACGCCAGCCACTTCACTCACAAGTGCTCCGAGGATAGATCTTCCGCAACATTATTTCCAAGATTTAACAAATATATTCAATAACTATAGAGATATCTGATAAAGATGAAACTAAAACTGTATGTCATGAGATTTAGGATGGCACTTGCATTTCATCAATCAAATGATATAATAACACCAGCGCCTATTACACTGTAATACTGTAGATTAACACCAAATAAATGACAAAATATTAGCGTAGCATATTGCATACTAGCTATATTTTAACGTTACAAAACGTTCTATTTTATATCGGAAACAATTTGGCACCCCTCTTCGAAGCAATCAGCGTAGCATAATAGTCTGCTTTCCTTCCCCTCTTCAATACAGTACTAACACACCTCTATACCTTCTTACCAACGCCTACATGCTCATCGGTAACAGTAATCCTTTACATCGCCCTACTTTGCCTGCAAAACTGATCGATACTTTCGCATAGACTCTGCGATTTGCAATATAAATTTATATTTCGAATTACACCACATACATGTAACTACCACACAAACATTTAAACATATATTATACTGATGTAATTTTTGTTCATTACATTCGTCTTTCTATTCTTCGATACCCTCTCATATTGAAAGAACAGAGCTGTTCATGATAGACTTTGGTTACTGTTTAGTTTCCTACGTAACCGTGTCCGAAATTTGGACGACTCGACCAACGCAACGAAAGAACAACCGAAAACTACAAAACAA
>JAOCNA010000023.1:2686012-2700236 GCA_026546675.1 Papilio helenus | reverse complement strand
GGATAGTGTTTCTAATGTTACGCGATTGTTATTTCATTATCTCCGACATACGCACGCCTACAATGGAAGATCGTTACTGTGTATATGATCTGCCTTCGGAATTGAATTCTACAAACCGCTCGTATTTCCGACAAGTATAATATGCAAAGACAAAAGAAATATATAGACTAGACATAGGGAACAATATTTTTCACCGGTAACTTCTTTGAAAGGTACTATATTATTTGTCAAGTTTAGTACGCCACCTCATGTCCTTGTAATTAACATGTTATAAAACATTTTACAAAATTTTAATAATCTCCATCTTTTGTTATAAAATAAACTAATCTGTGTCATAAAATATAAACACTTAAATATGATTTAGTGATACCTATAGGCAATTAATTATATTAACATGTGGTTTTGAGGACCCACAAATAAGTATCGTTAGTAATTCATGTGAAAAACAGTCTCAAGGGAAGTGTCAACTATGCTTCCTCTATACATATATTTTTTGAATCTCTTTGATATTTATAAAATTTTCTAACGTCAAAAAGCACGTACTACTTCCAAGATGTAAATTGTATGCACAAACAGACTAGGTATATTTTTCATTTAGTGAGCGTGCGCACAGTGGGCGAGGATCGAAGTGGGTACCTTTGCGAGTGTCACTGTCGTGGAAAAGGGTAACATCAAAGGGTTGGCGGTGCAGTCGAGTGTTTAAGCAGACGGAACTGAATGCGTTACATTCGCTCAATCGTCGAACGAATTTTCACAAAGGCATCGGATTAATTAAATTACACATCAAGACAAGATGTTGCAGCCACGCTATTTCACGTATTTCGTATAAGATTTCCACTAATAAATTAACAATATTAAAAAAAAATGCTTAAAAAGTTATCTAAATAAGTTTCCTTCAATTGTATAGCTTTTCTTGTGATGATTAGGAATTTTTATCGATATTACATACGAATATTCCAATATTAAATTTAATTTTAAAGATGGAAGAAAAGGTAGAACAATTAACCAAAAAAAAACTAGAGTTTTGGTTTCCTTAAGGAAATTATTCTCATTTCAAAATAGTATCCTCCAATATAAAAACATTCAATACATAACTAAGACTCATATTTAGATAAAGCTACCACGGTGATTGCATAGAAGAGTTAGACAAAGTTGGAAACAAGCTGCCGCACTCAGTTATCGAGAAAATGCGGATATGCACTTTTCAAAGTTCCGACCATTGTTTAAGTATGTGCCAGCCTCGAAGTATTCCACTGTACTTTATATAGCATACATGTAAAAGATAAACCTATACCCAACTTCATTCTTTAGTGTATTCTTTATTTTTCAATACAAAGTCGCAAAACTTTTAAGAAAAGTTCCACGAGAGGTGAAGTTTTTGCGAACTTTAATGCATGTGTATGAATATTTACTCTTATTGTATTCTTCTTTAGCGCCGCATTATTGGAGTTGGCAACTTTTCTAATTCCTAATTATTCGATTTAGCGCTTATTCGATTCCGAGTGCGTAAACTTTTTCGACTTGATTGTATAAGATCTTACCGCCATCTTACTAATATTATAAATGAGAAAGTTTAGATGGATGGATGGATGTTTCTTAGAGTTTGTAGCGTAAACTGCTAAACGGATCTCGATGAAATTTGGCACAGATGTAGAGGATAGTCTGGAGGAACACATAGGCTACTTACATTTGTTTTTTCTTTTATTCCACGCGGGTGGAGTCCGGACCAAAACCAGTCTTACATAAACGTGAATTAAAGTTTTGTTACAATTCTATCTTTAACTTTGCAAGCCAACGTAGAAACAAAATTTTCAAGTGATCATTTATGACAGACAATTTTAGACAACTTTATACCGCAAATGACAACACATCTCGTTGCAAACTGCTTGGGAATAGTTGGTAGGCGTTTCAACTCAGGTGTTACCGTGATTATCATTCAACTCAGCAACTCCAAGAGCGGAACAAGCCCTGCCATATGTGGTCATGAGAACTCCAGCTTGTACCTGTACTCGCCACGAAATGCGATGCGCGTGCAAAGAGATCGCGATGTTTTTTTTGTTAGTTTGCGCGCGTTGCCTTTTGTTTTCCATCCGATCGACCAAACAAGGTCTGAAAGTGAATTATAAATTAACGAGATACACCCGACCGCGCACCTTATAAATTAAACGAACCCGTTCCCACACTTAGTGTTATAATAGTATACTGTATTTAGTCTATAGTTCATATTTGTATGGACAGTATCTACGGCGTTCATTATAAATTGCTGTCTAAAATTAATATTGTAGATTATTTTGGATTGATGAAAAAGATGACTTACATTTGCCTTGGATTAGACTAATATTTATATAGCATTTTCATTACTTATTGAAACAATATAAACAAAAGCTATTAAAAGTTAATTAGTAATTTCCCAGTTAATGAATACATCTCAGTATAAATAAATTACGTCATAATTTAAAAATCGATCCAGTTTTGATTGTTGCAATAACCTGTTCGAAATTAACCGTATCGTGCGTTCTCAATTCAAATAGAGAGGTAGGTATAGAACAGTTGGCGCGAAAATGGAAGCGAGTGGCTTGTTGCTAATGGGTAACGCCATGTTGGTAACAATTCCAGTATGGTACTTCTGCATCGAGTGAACGTATATGGCCAGTTGTATTATGCGATAAAGATAATTCAATTACTTAACGGTATAAATAAAAAGAATAAACAGAACTTATTGGAAAATGAAACTTTAAACGCATATTCGATATTTGGATAACCTTTGGTTGATGCAATTTACGTATCGTATGCAAAATGTTTAATCGTGCCCCACTTAAAATATTAAACATATAACTTCGCTATCATTACCATTTACGTCATTTTCACAAGAGTGTTTGTGTTCATAAGTAGTACATAAAATCTTTATGAGAAACGATTATCTTCAATGTTTTACATCCCAACGATCCTTGTATATATATTTACCATTTCCCAATGTTTTATTAATAAATGGTATTTGTCAGTTTTAACATAACCCCATCACATTATAGGTATCTGAAGATTCAAGTAAAATAGAAGACGATTAAAAATAAAAACAGTATAATTTACATGAAATATGTAGGTAGTTACATATGTGTGAATAATACTTGGTACCGAGTGAACGCGCTTAGTACACCGAGTAGACACGATGTTACGGTTCCCGCCAGGCCGATGCGGGCTCGGAGGGCCGGGAGGTGAGGCTTTTTGCCGCGCCGGAGCTGGTTGAGAGGGCAAAAACAAATGGAAACCACTTGCATGGCTGCCACCCTCTTTAATTAGTGGAGTCGACAAGCCGCGACTGCAAGCCTCGGTTAAATAGGCTCCCTGATTAATTCAGATGCGAGTAATATTTTTTCAAAGGCTGCTTGAATTTTTTTTTTTCGAACACGAAAAAATGTTCCGTCTGTTATTCAAGCCATTTCACCACGCGCAACATCAAAGTGATCCGAGAAAGAGCTAATTATGAAAACGTATTTTTATTTCATTTTCATCTTCTCTTAATTATCTTATATCTTCCATATGAAATAGGGTTATTGGAATTAAATCTACTAATAAATTACGATAACTTTTTGAACTACAACACATAATACAAAACCATCACAGATAATCAAAACGAAAAAAAAACAACTTTTTATTTAAATAAACATAAGTAAATAAATTAAAGCTTCATGTAGTTGGGTCTACAATAATAGATTATTTTTTTTAACATTTAAAAAGACCGGCCTTAGGTGGGTTTACTGTTTAAAACTAACTGATATGATTTTATAAATACATCAGCAAACACACTCATTAATTACTTTTTTATTTTAAACATATTTTATAATACACATCTTTGGTAATTCAAAATGGATGTATTAATCAAGAAAATGAATTCAATTAATGACTAAGATAAATGGAAAAGTACTAAACATGGGAGGGAAAAGAAACATGTAAATTTCCTTACCTGTTATTTTATTTTTATCTCCTATTTTATTTTCCACATTTCTTTTGAAAACCTCTATCATACTTATTCATCAGAACTTTAACATAACATCAATAACTCAGAGGGTGAATAATGAACTTTAATTCATCATTTCATTCATTCAGCAAAAAATCATTACATATACTTACATGTATTTTACTAAACCAATGCTTTCGAAGCTAAGTTTAAAGAATATAAACTTGCAATCTACCATCATATAATTAAATCTCTATATTTAATGATTATCAATTAACAAACCTATTTGAAAGAATAGCATTAAATAGTATTAATTTATTTTCAATAAATGAAATATTATTTTACACCTTTACATAAATTCAATTTGGGTCTAAACACAACCCCCGGATATGTAGGACTTACAATGAATTGAATTGAGGAAAACTTAACAGTTTTATATATCTATATATAAATTAAAAAACACATTTCTGTCAGAAGCACAGATCAAGTATATCATACTTGTTTGTTCCACATATACTGAAACCTAAACATAATATTTTTTTTTTAATTCTAACATATTTGTATTGGTATATCTATAATTGGTAAAATTATCACTTTTGTGTATTCTATTACTTTTTATCTGTTGTGAGTACTTTCATAGATAAATAAATAATTCAATAACTTCAGTAGAAAGATTAATTGAATAGTTCTGTTTGTTATTTTCCCTTGGGAGTTTGTGAGACAAAATGCACAAAGAAATAAAATAAAATCATTACAATATCATGAAATAAATAAAAGAATAGTATTATACTTACTTGATCGGGGCAGAAATATCCAAAAGCCACCATTCCAAACAGTGAAAGTAGTAAACAAAAGAATATTACTTTTCTCAGTTTTGATCTTGGCTCCATTTTTTTAATTTCGTATGCACCGCTGGGCAGAAAAAGAGCAAAATCACTATCTACTTGCACTGATACACTTTTTTGCATTTCGTTCGAATGCATGTCTCATTTTTACAAAAATATCCTCACGCACTGACTTGTTTGAAATTATTTTCGCTACATTGAAGAGCGCACAGCTTATCAATTAAAAATAATGTCGAGCTTATAAGAATATTATCGTCTTTTGATAATCAAACATAGATACGAGCTCGATAACATTGTTTTGTATCGTTCGATTTTACACAGCTAAAACGTTATACCACAACCGAGGCCAAAACTAGAGTGTGAGCCGGTGGTACTACGGCGACTACAGCACATCTTGTATAGCAAAATGACAGGACCCAACAAAGTATAAACATTTTATATAATACAGTGTGCAGTAATAATGTACAGTTTGACACTCTTTGTACCACTGTATCGTTTATTTCTTATTTCTACCTCATATTCAATTTATAAATTTCTTAGTTAATTCATATGAATACACTTCTAAACAAAAGCAAAATTGCCTTTCGTTTTCGTTCATGATTACAATTTGTTCGTTCTGAAACATTGTTGACATTGACATATCGCAACTATCATTATAGACTTTGATAAATTATAGATTAAAAATACAAACCACAATTACGTTTGCTCTCACCAAATATTTATTTATTTCAAGTTAACGTTTTTTTTTTTACGTTAGCGACTTAAAAGCGAAATTATTCTTCACTTTTGTTTTTTATTGAAATGCAGTCACATGCCGCATGTGTTTAAGGCGTTGCACATCACATGATGTTCGGTCTTCATTTCTATATTGTATTTTACAGATCAATCACGAACAACTATTATCCTTAAGCTATGATAATGTAAAAAATGTTTTAGTCCGTATGCGAGTATGCTTATTTCTTGGCACAATTCGAGTCTTAGGTTCGATTTTGAACTTCTTTCTATTGAAAAGGCATGTAAAATTGCGGGGCTTTGCAGGATTTTTTCTGAAGAAACTTGCCGTAATAACAGCGCCACCCAGGAAGTTTCTTTGGACTATCTATTAATCCCTTAATCTATCTGAAACTAGCTATCCACTACAAATAAGTTAATATTTCATTTTAATTGTATCCAACAGGCTGGTGTTCTTCAGCTGATACCCCTTCTGTCGAATCCATTCACGTTGAGCTAAATACTAGATCCGATAAATATTCTTGTGTTCTTACAAAGTTAGCCAATTAATATTTTATAATAATGCTTTAACTTTTTGTATTTTTCTGAACGGGAACTAATGTAGTGGCGGCGAATAGTGGGTGCCAGTTCGCCCAGGTGCCTAGAATAAAACGGTCACATCATCCTTACATCAAAGTTTACGTAGTTTATAAGATACTAACTTTCGCCCGCGACTCCGAGAGCGTGGATTAAAAAAAACAAAAGAAGGCAGCATGTGTTCTTTCAGACTATCCTCGTTTAGCTGTTTAGTTTAGTTAGTTAAACATCCATCTATCTAAACTTTCGCATTTATAATATTAGTAAGATTTGAATAATGGACTGTTGCGATGGAGGAGTCGCAGGAAGTCATATTTTGTCAACGGCTTCTCGAGGTCTTACGCCGCCACTAAAGGGAGGAAAACAAAAAAGGCAAAGGTTGGATTAAAATAATAACTTAACAACGTCTATGACAGGTTTTAATCCAATATCATTTTGAACTCTATATTATAATTCCTGACATAATTTTTGTAAAATTTGCGAAAACTGAAACACAAACTAATCACACAATGAGAAATTGACATCTACACATCAACGCTTTTTTTCACAATTTCATTGTAGGATTTAAACAATTGTGTGTTTCTAGAGCAAGATGGAAGAATTACTCCTCTACTTAGAAATCAGCATCTAAATTGTAATGAAATACATGTAGCATGCAACAGCAAATTACTATATTTGTAAAATAAAAATAATGTAAAATATAGTGTGGAATTAAAACTAAATAAATCTAATGTTTTAAAAAAGATAAAAAGGCACTTGAAAACAAGGTGGGGGGATAATATAACAAATAAATCTATTGTATGTCAATATGGAAATCCATTTATCGATAAATTTTCTCTCGTCACACGTTTGTTGCACTTAAAAATATAAAATACTTTAAGCTTTATTTTAGAAAACACATGTATAAAACATATACATATAGTACAAACCAATAATGAACAGTCCCAATCTTGTTAAATCTATAGAAGCTAAAACAAAATTAGTACATAATTTTATCTTATACTTTTGACATAATGATTTTGTTGATTAATACATATGGTTATAATTTATTGTTTAACACCATTCGTAAGTACATGGAGATTAAACAATCTCAATGCCACGAGAGAATCCATTCACTTTTGAAAAATAAAAAAAGTTGTATATAAAATGTCCACACCTCATGTGATTACGATTTAAATGTAATATATAAAAGTTATACAAGTCTCCACTGACATAAACTACTAGTATTTTTATAACATTTCCGACACTGATGTGGGATAGTTCTAACACTACACTCAGCGACGTACACATTGATGTTGTCTGCACCAGTCTCTCATTAAAGGATCAACTCCTCTCACCACAGAATTTTCCGTTATAAAATTACTATATTTTATAATTGATTCAGTCCACGAATTTGAAACAAAGTCCACAATCCCCACTCAAAGCCGTGTGCTACGTAACCGACACACGACAATTTATTGATAATTAATTAATGTTCTGTTTGTCCACTAGCCGTTTTCAATTAAACGTTCTTCCAGTACAAAATATTATTAGCACATTTTAATTTGTAGATAGTTTTTTCATTAGGAAAGCACTGTTCAAAACAACAATATTCTATGTTACAAATATAATTGTTCGGATTAGAGCGCAATCGGTCGCAATATTTATTCCTTCTTCTGTATGTATATCTACATACAAGTGAATTATTTATGCTGTACCAATTGATTAAAGTACTATTTATCTATGGAGAGAAGCCAGTCCTTGTAATTTTCTCACACATCAAACACGATCAGTTGCGGGGGCGTCCACGGCCACGCGATCCGTCTCTGTCCTGAAAGCCATAATAAATATATTAGAACAATGAAGTATGTATTTTAGGTAATAGCAAAGAACATTATCACAAACCTTATGATGAGATCTATAATTGGAGTCGCGATCACGATAGTCATGGTCACGCATGTCTCGGCCGTCTCGTCCATCACGGTCGTCACGGTGGTCGCGGTGGTCGCGGGAGTCGCGCGGATTGCGAAGGTCGCGATGATCACGCGGGTCGCGTGCGTCGCGATGATCCCGTGGGTCCCGTAGGTCGCGGTGGTCGCGGCCATCTCGACCGTCACGCCCGTCTCGCCCATCACGTCCCTCGCGGTGATCACGATAGTCACGATAATTACGATACCCACGTCCACCCTCATGATCCTCTCGGTTATTGTCCATGGGATGGTGAGGCACTTTACGCGAATCTTCCTCTTCTTGGCGTCTTTCGTAATGAATGAAGTCGTCAAAAATTGAGGTAGAATGGCAGTAACTATGCATTATACGTAGCACCTGGAGACCTTTCGCGTGTGGCACTTCTTGTGTATCGCGAGAATTCGTCACTGGCTTGTTTTCGTTATTCTCCAACTTGATATGACGCAACTGCACGTTCGGAACGTCTTTCACATATATCCACCTGACACGGAACTGACCCTTCCACTTGTCCTGCGACCACACATTAGAGTTGGAGTTATAATCGACCGCACTCGTCATACGCGCCATACCGCAGAAATGTCCACTGCCATTGACAGAGAAAAGGAGAAACACCGCGCCGCCTTCTCTTTCGCGTTCCCGAAACGCGGCATCGAGACGTTTGTTTCCGTGCTCGGTGCTGCACCATATTTCATACTTGATGCTGCGGTGTATATCATCCTCAGAGTATGATTTGATAACAAAGAATCGTGCTAAGGGTGCACTTAAGTCAAACTCCTTGGGATTGTAATCATTTTTGACGCGAAGCTCATCGAGTACGGGATGAGGGGTAGGTGCAGGGTTCGAGACGGCCGGCGGTGGCGGAATAGATGATATAGATGGTGTAGGCAGGGACGGGCGCGGCTGGAGCGGCGGAGGAGCCCGTGGGGTGTGCGCCCAGGCCGGCGGCGGCTGCTGGTGCTGCGGCGGCTGCTGGTGCTGAGTCGACTGCTGGTGCTGAGTCGACTGCTGGTGCTGCGTCGGCTGCTGGAGCTGCGTCAGCTGCTGGTGCTGCGTCGGTTGCTGGTGCTGCGTCAGCTGCTGGTGCTGCGTCGGCTGCTGGTGCTGCGTTGACTGCAGGTGCTGAGGCGGTGGCCCCCGCTGCAGAGGAGCGGGGGCAGGAGCAGGGGCGAGCGCGGGCGGCTGCGCGGGCGCCGGGGTCGGCATCGGCAGCGGCGCAGGCACAGGCGGTAACTGGAGTGGCGGCGGCGGCCATAGAAGTTGCTATTAGTGATTATGTGACAATATTTCATATTTTATACCTTATGGTATGAAAAAACTGTCTATATATAGCCTTAAATAACTCGTAACTTATTGTTACAACATTTATGATATTAACACGAATAAATGCACATTCTAATTAAAAAAAGAAAAAAAGAGTTTTACAGCTCCATGTATGTCTAAAAAGTGTGATTAATAAATAACACATACAATTTATTTGATAATAGCTTTTGCCCGCAACTCCGTCCGCGTGGTATTAAAAAATATCAAAAATGCCTGTGTTCTTCCAGACTATCCTCTGCATCTATATCACATTTCATCGAAATCCGTTCAGCTATTTAGGCTACAAACTCTAACAAACATCCATGTAAACTTTCGCATCTATAATATTAAAATGATTTAAACATACGCTTTTGGATCAGTAAACTTTCCGTACGAAGAATTCTTTTATTTAGGTAAAAATTGGAAGAGATTTCTTTCCTCAAATTTTGGTAAATAAAATTTAAGGCGAAATGTACGAACAAAAGATATCCAACAGCATTATAAGCCGTTCCCTTTATATCCATTTGGTAGAATGAGCCTTTAGACATAAAGGGCGATAATATCCCAGTAGAATGTAGACATGTTGATTGTTTCATAAAGTGACCTCGGGATTCTTTTGTAGTTTTAAAAAGAAAGAAACAAAATCTTTAAGTGTTTCTTGAACCTTTTATTATAAAAATATAGCAAGAACTTAAATAAATTGTAGTTGATTGAATTTCACATAGTGGCTACTACGTTTTTGATTTCTTCACACGTTAAAAGACTATTAAGCCTGACATATTGTAGTTTTATTTTTAATCTACTGGTATGTACTTCTTTGTTCTAGAAAGATATGTATGAAGATGTAAATTTCAAACACACTCAAGTTTTCGTTCTATAAGATTGTCTTTTTTCATGAAAATTGTCTGCTGTCATTGCTAAGTTGTTTAATTGTATTGAAAAAAAAAATCTTGTTTGTAAATAAAATAATTCTGTTATACAAGAAAATTTCCCAGTCGAGTTTCGGATCGTACAAAAATTGTGGTTATGTTCATTCCTTTTTAGATGAAAAGCGTTGAGTGGTGTTTTATTTTCAGTTTATCGTCGGGGTTATTGCCTGTAAAGGGATCAAAATGACGTTGTGTACCGTTACAAAGATATTTGTAGATACGTTAATAAAATTTTTAAAATGATACAACCGTAATACTCATAAACAAATATACACAGAAAATAGTTTGAGTATATAGTTTATGCGAAAGAATGCTTCACGACAATGTAAGTTCCTTTAAAAATCAAACAAACAAGCGATTAGATGAAGATTTTGAGAGATAACAAATTAGTAAGAAAACTGCTACATCCAGCCAAGTAGTGAGTACTAAATAGTGCTCACCGACAGATCTAAAACTAGTGGTCGAAATTCGACTAATAGTAGGTGAGTTTAACCATTTGTAATACCGTGAATAAAATATAAATTAGGATTATGAAAATCAAAGGGAAGCATCTCGTGAATTGCTCGAGTGTGTTAGGTGACATCGAGGACGTGTGTCAAATAGGGAAGGCGAGAGTGGGAACAGTCTGGCAGCAATTTATCGTCGACTGATATTGCCGAAGCGTGATTGCACCGTGCGATAAAGTGCTTCGCAGTTGTGTACGCCTTCGAACGACTGCCGCTGCTATCTCGTGAACGTTTTATGTCACGGTTTTGTTTCACGCCGATACACTTCATTTTATAACGGATGATATACATTTATGTACACGCTATGGATACTTTTTATCTTAAGGCTTGGGTAATGGATATTATTGATTAAAAATTGTACAATTTATTACACATTTGTTCACATCAAGACTCAAACTATGTTAAAGGATAAACGTCGCTAGTATTGAAGTTGCATTTTACAAATTAATAAAAGCGTAAAAGGTATGTTTTGTTTAATGTTTATCATAATGTTTGTTATATTATGGTACACTAGCTTTCGCCCGCGACTCCGTCCGCGTGAAATTAAAAAAAAACAAAAGTCAGTAGCCTATCTGTTTTTCTAGACTATCCTCTACATCTGTACCAAATTTCATCAAAATCCGTTCAGCCGTTTAGGCTACAAACTCTAACAAACATCCATCCATCCATCCGTCTAAACTTTCGCATTTATAATATTAGTAAGATTTATTTTAATAGTAAAAATACATGATGCGTTTTACTCCATATAATACACTGAAAATATTTTAGGATAATTTTTCTTATCACACTTATGTAGGCGACTTCACAAAATACGAAGGCTGCTGGATCGATTTCAAAAATTCTTTCACCATTAAAAAGCTACGTTATCAGTAAGTAGCATAGGATATATTTTTATTATTTTTTAATTTCACATGACGACGTGAGCATCAGCTAGTTAGTAAATAATGACATTTTTTGCAGTTTTAAGTATGTTTGTTTGCTTAGTAACGGCCTATTTGCTTCCAAATAAAACTTATATCAAATTTTAGTGCACCTGAACCTTTCCGAGTCTACATCCTACCATTTACCTATAAAATTAATCCCCTACACGGTGATAATATTTTACGGCCCGGGACGCGTAAATACAGGATAAATACGGGAATAACGATGTCTTCTGATAGCTTATTAATCTGATTTACTGGTGAATAAAAATAATAATGATATAATGTGCGGATGGGGAGCGTTATCGATCTGCAGCAAACATGTGTAACTATAACCGATTTAATGTTATGCAATATTATTAATAAGTATTCCTTCTCGATAGATTATTAATTGTCGTTTTTTATACCATAAGGTGGCAAACGAGCAATCGGACACCTGAATCCGCCGAACTGGCGAGGCGACCGCTGCCCATAGACATTCACAATAGAATGCGTTGCCTACCCTTAAGTGTCGGAGGAAGAGATGTACATAAGAGGAAGTTTTCCCTTACTATGCGTCTCCTCTACCGTCAAATCCACATTCCCTTCCCATCCTTATTATATAAGAAAAAGGGTGGGAAGGAAAAGGGACTAAAGTTGGGCCTCCGGCACCACACTCGTCAGACGAAACGCGGAATCGCTCCCACTTCACGCCTGGAACTATGTATTCGTATGTACTCACATACGAGTATTAATTATCATTCTAAAACATTATTGAAGCGTATCAATGACAGCGTACACAGATCCAGTTATAATTGTATAGTAGCGACGAAGTGCCACATCAAAGATACATTGTAACTCGATATTTAATTAATATTGAACAACTATGTTGTACATCTTACTATAAACGAGAAAGTTTGTATAGTTGGATGGATGTTTGTTATAAGGTATCATAAACTGCTAAAGGGATCTCCATTAAATTTGGCATAGATGTGAAGCATAGTTAGGCCTAATTTTAGTCACTTTTCCTTTCCATCCTTTTCTTAAGAGGAAACGGTGGAAAGGAAAAGTGGATTTGACGGTGGAAGAGACGCATAGGAAGGGGAAATATCGTCTTTATATGCGTCTCCGTGAATTAAGGGTAGGCAACGCAACTGCAATAGTGGATGTCTATGCAGCGGTCGCTTCGCCATCTCGGCGGTTCCAGTTGGCTGCTTGCTCGTTTGCCACCTTGTCATATAAAAAATATAATCTGAAAGCATACTTTACTTTACTTAACATTTTTTTTAATTCAAGTTAATATTTAAATGATACGATAAAGCGTTAGTTTTCTACCATCAAGGAAGCAAAGTTTATTTGATTTTTTTTTCATTTATTGTCGCAATTCATTTTTGTTTACGCAATCCTAGTAATCCCAAGCATACAACCATTAAATTGCGTTTGAATGGTCGAATAGTTCATCGTAAATTACTGCTTTGAGACAACGAACACGCTCTGATAGTCTGATTAATTGAATATAGACTTTAAATATAAACGTCGCTTTTGTGTTATAATTACCAATTCACATTTATCTTTAGTTATTTATTTGTATTATGTTTTACATGAAGATAAGTAGCGCATAATATTCACATAGCAGGGTTAAAATCGAAAATCAAATATATCTATACTAATATTATAAAGAGGAAAGATTTGTATTTTTGCATCTTTGTATGTATTGAAATAACTCAAAAACTATTGGGCCGATTTTGTGGATGGATGGATATTTGTTAGTGTTAAGTCAAAACGCCTGAACGAAATGATTTTTTTTCAACATTTTTATTATTGATACATAAAGCTATTCAACTATTTTCAATGCAATAATTTCCTCTAACATGGAAGGCATTACAGCCTGGTGAGGATGTGATAGCACGTAACGCCATCTAGTGTCAACGCTCTAATCAGGAGATTATAAGGGTGCGAGGCGTTAATCGGCCTGAGAGTCTTATGGGACTTTTACTGTATAAGTGAGGCTCGCGTTATTAGGGTCATGGCTATTTAATACGTACGTGACAAGAATGTATTAAATGTTGAAGAATATTTTTTTTAGATATTCAACCTTGTCAGACTATATATGTCCACTCCAACGTTCCATAACTATGACTAGGTAACTACGATGCACAGTGGGTTTAGGTATCTTTGAATTTCTTCACAGATGTGCAGGTTACACCACGATGTTTTTAATAAAACAACGTCAGATTTTTATATGGCAATAAACCATATAAAAATATCATTTTACAGTGGTAGAGCCCGCTTTAACATCTTCGCACTGTAGGGCTCGCCCGGTGTAATACCACGACCACACAGAAGACAGGCGTCAAGTGGAAGCAACTCCGCGTACAGTCTGATGATTGTGGTGCCGGAGACCTAATTTTAGTCCCTTTCCCTTCCCACCCTTTTCTTAGGAGGAAGGGCTGGGAAGTAAAAGTGGATTTGGCGGTGGAGGAGACACATAGGAAGGGGAAATATCCTCTTTTTGTGCGTCTCCTCCGTCAATTAA
>JAOCNA010000023.1:2627639-2638760 GCA_026546675.1 Papilio helenus | reverse complement strand
AGAAATATATCCAAATAAGCATCACAGAATTCGAAGTAGGAGATGAAAAGTATTTTTTATATGATATATAATAAGGCCGAATTCTCCTGAATTTATCTTCTTCATTAATGATGTGATTAATGGGATTACACATCGATATTATTTTATTGAGTATAAGGACTTAGAAAATAAGGAGTTTACGTACTCTGTTTCTAAAATATTAGAAGTAAAAGAGGAAGTAAATATTTTTAATATTAAATAATTATCACTATTTCATAAATTACAGAATTATAGGGTTTTTCTATCATTTTTTTTGTTAATTTAATTTTTTTTCTCGATCAATTTCGTTATAACAGTAAAAATACAATTAATTATTAAATAAATCATTTGATAATAAATAGCCTCTTTTATCAATACACCTTTTCAAGTATATTAGCATTTTCGCGATGATTTCGACAAATATCCGATGCCTTTATATAATTTGGTGCTACCTTGATAAATCCTATTAATTCGTTCTCATTATTAGTGTGAAAAGATATCACGGGATATTCCCACTTTGAAAAAAAGTTATTAATTCGTTTTAAGAAGAATGAGTACGAAGGCAAGAACTTAATGATGTGAAGGAAATTTTGGATTTTTCGCCAAATATTCTCCCCGAGAGCAATATTTGACTATTGTTTAATTTGAAAAATAGAAATAAAAACCTTATGTCTTCTATTTTTATTGATACTACCACGAATCCTTCTAAGATGTATTTATAAAAATTCCATAATTTTAAAAACAACTTTCCAGAATACAATAAGCTTCCCTTTCATTGTATTTAGTAATACCAGAGGTTAAAGTAAAAAATAATGTCGCTTGTCTAGCATATGTGATAAATTAGTGGGAAGACATTAAAGAAATAATACAAATGGAATACAAACAAAGTTTTCTTTGGCGCGTAATCGTCGCGGCATAATGAATTTTGACAAGTGACGGATGGACGCGTCATTGCTCCAATGAAAAGACGTTGAAGGTTGGCCAGGTGGTTTGAATACAGTGATCATTGAAGCCTTTTTGAAATTCAAGTACTTAGAAGAGGACAATACGAAAATACCATTCTTGTAAATACGTATTAAGACTTTTATTTCGTTTTTTAGAAACTTCAAATTTCAACAATTTAATAAGGTTAAACGTCAACATATGTCTTGAAAATTTTAAAGTGTTAGTGCAAAAAAACTACATTTCTCTCTTACGTTTTTTCTAGATTTAATTCTACATAAAACACGGTAACTAGTTAAGTGAAATCTTTGAAAGCAGGAAAGTGTTATCGTTTTCTAATTTTGGTTAGACGAAAAAATCCAAGAACAATTTTGAAATAATACAATCAATTCGATCGGTGAATTGTCTCATTGTCGGTCGGTGAACCCTTGTTTTCCACCTCGTTCCGTTTCGAAATGCCCGATTTGTTATACTGCTAATACCAAACTGAAATGGATAAAATTGCTTGATAAAAGCATTTTACATTACATTTTATATTCCTTTTCACAAAAAAATGTACATTTGGGTTAACTGAATATATAGTTTTTTGTTCAGTTATCTATAGTATTTGTAGGACATTTTAATAAATATACAACAATCATAAAAAATAATCGAGATAAGTACGTTTGTATATAGAAAGCTTTACAAATTAAATTGATCATAAGACATTTTTACCTTTTACTCGTCAACTAATGTTTTAGAAGATAACAAAATCTGGTAATATTGTCAAGTTGTTGTGATTTAGGCGGGAAATGTCAAATTATGGTCGCGTTCAGAAACGAACTGGCCGAGCAGAACATGACGAATTGTGAGCGCTCTCTAAAGCCGGTCTCGTAATTATTGTGGACAAGGCACTTTTTGCCCCTGACAAATAGTAGAAGCGTGGAATGACTCCGGAGCTTTGTGGCGCTACTAATGACACTAGTCAAGAAGCGGCCTCTAAGGACCGCTATACACGGACACCTTCACACTGTCGGTGGTATTTTCAAAAGATCAGCTGCAGTTAACGTTTGCCGTACACGAACCGCAGTTTGTTGACGACGAAAAATAATTTTGCTGGCAGCACTATCCGTGTATAGTGGCCTCTAATATTAACTATTTCTTTTGTAAGCGACAGGGCATGGTTTTGCTTCGTTCGAGTCTTGTAGGAGATAGGGCGTCGACCTTCCTTTTATTTGTTACGTTACTTAAGCCTTATTATAAATCGAATGAACGCCTGTGACTCTGTGACGAGCTCTAGTTTCCACAATTTATCTGACGGCTCTCTGTTGTCAGGTTTTGTGACAACTAACCTGTCACATTTAAAATATTTTATGAAATTTGACCTAACAGCTTACAGCTAACCTATAGTGTTGAAAAAAAAAATGTAGTTGCCTCAACTAATCTCATACATAATGTTTTATGTTGTATCATTATCATCTTCCTAATACGGTGGTAAGGATTGTGGCATTACAATGTGCCTCAGTTGACACGTTGCGCAAAAACAGAAGAATTCATTCTCAATACGCCGTGTTCGATTGAGTCATGAATCTTTGAATATGAGTACGTTATTAACTGGAAACATATAGTTCTTTGAAATCTGATATAACAAAATTACTTTCCTATTTCGTTGGAGCTTGTGTCGTAATATATCAAGACATTTTCATCGATTAAATTCAGAATTGAGAATCAAAGCGATGAATTTATTCGCAAAGTCATTCGCGCGAAGTTCTATTCATTAATGCTATGAATTAAAGAAGTTTCTGTAAACAATTTATATCGAGTGTTGGGTTAGCCTAACAAAATTAGGTTTAAGAACCATCGTTTGTAACAATGATATAAATTGTCTAAGTCATTACTGACAGCAAGAAAAAGCCATTTCGGATAAAAATGAGTGCGGTGCGCACAGGTTATCGCTCCGAGAGAAATTGGATTATGCAAGTAAACAAATTTCTAAAATAAAAGTCAGTAATTCAAACTGGACGGAATGTTACGACGGACATCGAGCGTGAAATAAGGCATAGGAACGACGCTGTGGTTTTTTAAATTGTAGGTTAAGTTGGATAGGGCAATGGAAAATTGCACGAGTACATAGACATTGTTTATTAAAACGTGAAAGCTATATTGTGAGTTTTTTTTGTGTATCATCCTATAATTATGAAAAAGTTTTAAAAATGTCTCTGTTCATAAATAACCTCTATAATTCTCTTTAAACTTCTCAGAAGATTTTTAAGGTTTTGGTAGAATACATTTACATTATCTAAATATCTTATTTTACCGAACTTCATTCGTACCGATCTCAAAAATCTATCACCAAATTGCTTATTGATCAAATTTAATCAGAACCAATTCCGACCCCCCTCTTTGAGTATCGTATTACGATCACTAAAGATTCTCTAGCGCTGGTGGTATGAAAATATTCAAAGACCAGTTTGGAGTAATCGAATCTTTTGTTCGTCCTCACGATATAACGGATATGGCGGTGCCTAGCAACGGCCGTTTCGCCACCTGAGCTTATTTTATAAATATCACGTTAATTTTTCCGCGAATCTCGGTCGCAACTCGACACGCCGCATCGCCGTCGGTGGTCGCGGACGACTCGAGCACGACTCATTTGATGCTGTACCCTCTCTTATTCTTATACTCTATGCTTTTGATAAAAAGTCTCCTATCATTGATTTCTGACATGTTTCGTTGATAATTTATAGTATCTCTAGACCAATTTTACAATGACGAACTATACAATATATTGGTAACACACCAGAGTGTAAAATAAAATAAACAGTATATATGCTTGTGTACATATAAGGTAATTCCATCTAGTGTGAATGTAAACCGATCAACATAAATTGTGCTCTGTCGAGTCCGATCAATAGAGGAACGGTACCAGCGGTCTGTAATTTAACGCTCTATTATTATGACAACATACCACTTGATTGCACTTCAGTTATTTTAATTTAATACGATCACGATAGAACATTAAAACTCCAGATAAATGTGCAAAAACACTTAAAACTACGAAACGAAGTAAACGCTGTTGAAACCCCGTACAAAAGTTGACACTATCTCCATTTTTTTAAGACGATAGACAGGGAAAACATTATTTTAGTACAAATGTTTGATAATGGAACCTACATTTGTATAGATGTGTTTACATAATACAAACGCCTCTAGTTATGGTAATATCAATCGGATATGACTAAGGTTTATTTACCAAGTATAAGAAAATTATAGTCTAATGATAAATGCGTTTCGATTTGCATTGATAACCTTTAAATGCTGTTTAAACAATACGCCCTTTAAAGGTCTATGTTTTCCGAAGTCTCTGACACTATTAGGCAATACATCTATATGTAAAATAGAAACTTTTAATAACTAGTCAAAATTTGACGTTTTTTTTATCTTATAAGGTGGCAAACGAACAAGCGGCCGCCTTAATACGCCGAAATGTCGAAGTGACCGCTGCCCATAGACATCCGAAATTGCAGATGCGTTGTCTATCTTTAATTGACGGAGGAGACGCACAAAAAGATGTTTCCCCTTCCTATGCGTCTCCTCCACCGTCTAATCCACTTTTCCTTCCCATTCTTTCCTCTTAAGAAAAGGACGGGAAGAGAGAGGAATCAAAATTAGGTCTCTCATAATAAGTTTTATTTGGCTTGCAGCCATGTTTTTCTTAATTAAACTAATCATACACTTTTAAGATGTCAGTTTATACTAAATAGTTGCTAATATGCTTGTGGTATTTAAATATGTTGTACATACTTCTATAAACAAGTTAATCTTAGTTAATAATGGTTGTTTTCTTAGAACGTATTATGTAAGGTTAAACCTCTAACAATTACCTCGCTACGGAATGTAACCAAACGGGAAGCATTGCCACACATTGGAAATTTACATATATAAATTAGAACTATATAAAAATCTAAAATAGTACAAAAATTAGTAGGTCGATATTTGACCTGAAAATGGCGCCAGGCATAAAAAATCTCCAAAGGCTACAAGTTCAACAACTTTAAGACGAAATGCAAATTTATTCTAATTGGTTAAAAATAATTTAAAGCACGATATCATATATAATGTGTAAAAAATACAGTCGTATATTTTCGAAAAAAAGAAAAAAAAAATTGTCCTTATAAACTGTCCTCTGATTAGTCGAATTTGTGAATGAGATTTTTTTTTTTATTAAATTGTGACTTCAATCGAGTAAAGGCAACGCTTATGCCAAGTACTCTTAGCAATTCCACTAGTCTATTAATTTATAATATCTTTTTTTGTTACTAAGAAGAAGAGCAAGATGGCTGTAATGCTAGTTTCACACAAGGGGAAAACAATGAGACAGAACAATATATAATACAGTGCAGTACTGATATGCTTTGAATGCAAACCTACTTTTAAAAGAGTATAGTACTGTTCTGACTTAATGTTGTACATTCAAACAGTAGTAGTATTACATTTTCTTACTGGACTATCTCATTGTACCACCCTTGTGTGTAACTAGCTTAACATGATGGCGCCACAGGCGCAGGCGTCTGACCGGATCTACAAACTCGTATTACTCAATAATTAACTTTTGTATCGCCTGTGACCACACAACGGGTCATTGACAACTTAATTTCATCCCAAGATAATTTATTATAACGATTTTTTCATAACTTCACTTTTAATTTCCGCATTGTTGTCATATGACGTAGACAATTTCGTTCTTTTGGATTTTGTCCGTACTACGTTTAATGTATTTTTTCTTTGCCTATTTAGATTTTGCAAGCATTGAAAAGCTGTTGATATTCCTGCAACAAAGTGACATGGAGAACCATCAAGATTGATGATCATAATTTGTTTTTTTTACATACAAAACTTATTTAGGAAACAGTGTCTGTTTACGATTAAAAAAATCTTTATTGTGTGAGCTAAAATTTAAGAATTAGCCAAATTACTTTTTATCAATTTACGGTGTATTTATTAGAGATTTATATAAGTTTAGAATTGATGTAACATTAATACAACACATTAATATTATTATACATTCCTACATTCTTTTGTTTTTACTGACGCAACTGTGACGTCATATATCTAGGAAAATAGTTTTTTCTGTTATAAAACTCGTTTCACATAATGATTACAATACAAAGATCCAAGGCTAAAGTTACATAATTATTTTCAATTAAAATGTCTTGTCTAGATATTATTTACAATTTGTACGCAGACCAAAATATTTATCGGTAAATGAAAGTTATAAAAATCTAATTACTGTTGTTTACAAGTGTGCTATATAAATATTCGAAGCGATGTTTTAATTTATCTCTGTGCGTGAATTATAGCAACTTATTTCACGCCTTGTTGATAACATCTCATTATGCGCAGAGAAAGTTCACGATTATGAATCAAATAAGAAAAATTTCAAAACGATAAAATGCCACGATAAAAATATATCTGTCTCATATATTATCTGTCATATCCATACCTTTCCCGTTGATATAAAATAGCCTATGTTATTCATTGATAACGCTTTCTAATGGCGAAAGAATTGTTCAAATCGGTGCTGTAGTTTCTGAGCCTATTCAATGAAAACAAACAAACAAATCTTGTCTCTTTAATCTAGACGAATCAGTGCAATATATTCTTAACTACGTTTTTGGATTACATTAAAAATACCTTCCTTTTGGGTGCCAAAAACTGGTTTCTAGTGTTACAGTAAAAATGCTTGCTTTGACCTTTCTTGGTAAGATGTCGTAAGTATGAGAAACACCTACGCTTTGCAATGAACATCTTCCGGACACCAAATATGGACCCAAACAGGTGTGCTAACACAATACATTGTCTTTCAACTAATATGGACTCTTTATAATAAATTACTGATTGTAAGATCGTTTCTTTATCTCGCATTTTACATTACTAACTATTCGTTTATTTTCTAATTGCAAAGTTCATATAAAAACTTGTATTAACTAATAATTTAAAGGTGATCTTTATCGTTGTTTAATAAACCTAAAACTAACAAAATAGTACGATTTAAAGTCCTTAAAGAAGCAAGCCAATCTTTTTCTCAATGGCCAGCAACGCATCCGCAGTTCCTCTGGTGTTGTATATGAGCGCGATGATCACGTCCTTCTTCCCGACGCATTACCCCTTCTCTTTTAACAAAAAAGACACGTATCTTCACCAAACAAATGCAACACGAGAATAACACAATCCATAGAGTATTATTAAAGTTTTTAACATGTATAAAGCATTGTCTTAGATTGCTAACACAAAGGCATAGTCGCCGGAAGGCAAGAGGCGTGCCGACTCGTCGTGAGCTAACGGACTCTACGGAACACAACTACAAATCACTTAGCGAACCTAACGACATCGTAAAATTACTGCCTTCCTTCTTAGAGCAGGCTTTTTTCCATTTTTATGTAGGTAACTGTGTACTGGAGTCAATTATTTGCCGCTAGACTCTTGTCGTAATTTCCAGTTCGATTTAAAATAATTGCAACTCGAATAAATGCAAAAATCTTGTACTTACAGACATAAATGACAATAAATCATACACGCTAGGCTATAATATTATAAATAAGAAAGATTTGTAATTTTGTGTTCAAATAACTCAAAAACTACTAGGCCGATTTCAAAAATTCCTTCGCCATTAAAAAGCTACGTTATCAGTAAGTAACATAGGCTATATTTTTTAATTTCACGCGGACCAAGTCGCGAGCAACATCTAGTAACTAATACTATCAAATAACAATGGTATGGCAGCGAAAGTTTCAGTCCCAGCAACATTAGCGAGTCAAGGACCGATCAGATCCAATGGCTGAACGTTCAATTGTGAAACTATGGGAGTTAACGGTCTGTTTAACGGGACGGTTCATTCAGACGGACGGTCTGTAATTTTGCATACAACAGGGTAATTAAGCGGTGAACGAGTGCGGGCTAACACGGTCTTTTGTAAACCATTATTACTTAATATAGCTCACTAGAAGCAGGAAAACTATGATTCAATGCCTTAATTTTAAAACACAAATAAATATCAAGCAGATTCATATGTCACAAGTTCGCGCCGAAGTAAAATCAGTTACATAAAAAACCAGACTAGAGGCAAATATTAAGGAACCTATATGACGAGATAAGAGTTTTAGTATTCCTACTCAAAAAAGGGATGAAACCACAAATTGGTTAGCTATTGGAAAAAGGAAGAAAGGAATAATATCAATAATGACTTCTGAATCGAATATTGTAGAATTTGTCAAAGATATTAATATGCATTTGATTTGTTTTTATTTTAGTTTTACTATAATATAATGAAGGATTGTTATTATTGCGATCGATTTAATTTCACGTGATAGTGGTGGGAAGCGTGCGGTGCGGTCACGGAGAGAGAGTTCGCACAATGGCCGCTGTAGCGGTCGAATCGCGCTCGATGGTCGAACTTTGACCTCAGCTGCGAACCCGCGTACATCTCTATTGTAATAAATCCTTACTATCTAATAAATATACCTTTATACATCTACAAGACTTAATACTACATGCATGTAGTGTGTATCTTTTATGTGGATTTATTCTATTGAAGTAGGCGTCATTTGCAATTTGTGCATGAAACATGTAACATCTTTGATCTTTGGCTAAATATCTAAAAATATGTTAATTAGAGTATTACTAGAAATTATGATTTTACGACATCTTATACATTTACTGATTACTGTTAGGTATTGTTTCTTTATGTTATCTTTATCTTAACTATAAATAAACATTTTAACAAATCCAGTTGAGTTGTTGTTCATTGAATATGACAAGTTCTCCTTTCTGTTAATTTGGAATATGAGACTTTACTCTTTTCCGTTCCAAAACAATAGAAAACCAAAAGGTAATCGAAAATCCAGGCAAAAATTAAGATCTTTTGTTGTTGCAACAAATAGGTTATGTTGAGGTCAAGTTTAAGTTCATTGACGGCATTGAGAACCGCGCATTTATACTACTCAGTACAACAGGTACTAAAGTTGTGATGTCAGACCTTGCTACCCCCCACTCCCTGCAGGGTGAACGACTGCATCATTATGCTTCTTTCACACAAAGGCAGAATAATGAGGCAGAACAGTAGATAGTGCAGTACTGCGAACGCACACTTTCCGTAAATTCAAATGACTTGATATTTGTTTAAGAACATTATTATTCTTTATTTTTTCAGCAGTACGCGTAGTATGACAATAATACCGTTACAGTAGAAACTCTCACTTACTGTGAAAACAATACTGTTTTGTCTTACCGTTATGTATCCAAGCAGTAGCAGTACTGCAATGTTG
Organism: Papilio helenus; assembly: GCA_026546675.1. Taxonomy (NCBI): domain Eukaryota; kingdom Metazoa; phylum Arthropoda; class Insecta; order Lepidoptera; family Papilionidae; genus Papilio; species Papilio helenus. The sequence continues at coordinate 2,629,497 of JAOCNA010000023.1, read as the reverse complement.
CATAGCGTTATACTTTTGCCCTTGTGTGAAACTAGCATTACGTCGACCACATCATTACAGACTTGACAGAGCAGCCCGCGCCCGCGCCATCCTCTACATAGATTAAAAAGTTTTTTCTATCCAAGAGCGAGTTTATTTTATAAGTGTAGTGATATTAAAATGTAATTTTAAAAGCACTGCTATTTTTAACTCATCATTATTATAAGAAAATGCTTCTGTTTCCAAGTAAAGGAGTGAAACATTGTAATATAAGTTCATTAAAACTTCTTCATAGTATTTACTTTGATGTAACAAACAGAAGTTACTACGAAAAGACACTTTTATTTTATTTCATTATCATCGAATTTTTGGAAATTGTTATCAACTTCGCGTTTTAAATGTGTTCTAAAATGAACATCGGTAAGCATGTTAAAATTTCTTCGTCTACTTGTCTACTTCTAATGTACAAAAAGTCGAGAACTTTCCATGCAATACAAAAAGAAGTAACGGTATTGATAGACGATGAAAGTGGCCGCCTCAGGCGCGGTGTAACAAAGTAATTCTGATACAAACGAACACGAAATACCTTGCATATAGTTCAATACAAGTCGACGCATTTATCGTAGAATCTTTGCCATTGTTATGGCACTTTGTACGCATAAAAGATAAAAATGTTCTATTTGAATATACTTCATTATTCTAGGCGGCAAACATTGATATGCATTACTTCTACTTGGAAATAAAAGATGTTCATTTATTTATAGCGTATTGTTTCGTTTTTTATTATAACGGCTTGTTGAAACGTTTGTTTGGCAGAAACTTTTACTAGAAGATATTTGTGTATAATTTACAGTTCACTAGTGCGTTGGTAGTCTGTTGGTTTAGAAATCTAATTAAAATTCATTTAAAGGTGATTCATAGGTCATAAAATCCAATTGTTTGTATTAAATACTTACCTTCTAGGATATATTTTTTAATTGTTAACGTCTTCTGATGTACCTCATCTAATTGCATTTAACCGTCGTTATGTCGACGGAAAAAACCTATACATATAGTAGTATTGACACGCGATGGCTTACATCAACATGTATTGGCTTAAAACCGTGGGACTCACGTCGACAAACCAATTGAACTTGAACCGACTACATGATAACCATACCAAGTACCAGCCTACTTTTGACATCAAACTATCGAATCAGGAGAAGGTTGTTATAAGATTTTAAAATGACACTAGCTGTTGCTCGTGACTTCAACCATGTAAAATTAAAAAATATTTAGTTACTCAGCGATGACGTAGCATTTTTTAAATTGGTCCAGTACTTTTTGAGCTATTTCAATAATACAAATCTTTCTTCTTTATTAGTTAGATATCGTCAACTCTGTCGTTTTCTTTAAAAAAGTAAGATAATAATATTTTCATAGTACATTGTATTTTCGCCGTGGGTATGAAATGTCGAAGATTATAGACCAGTCAGAAGTTATAGAAAATTCTAATAGGTTAGTTCATTGAAATTTTACAAATTGTATGCATTAAATAGTTATATCTTGGAAAATATTAATTTATAACATCATGAGAACTTAGAGATAACAGACATCTATAGGACCTCGTGATTTTTTAAAAACAACCAACATTCAGTGAGCGTCGTGCTTACCGTGATGTTTATCACCGGCTGTGACAAACGTTTTGTAGCAGAGATTTTAATCGAGCCCCTTCCAAATTCTTCTAAGTTTTATTCATTTTTGTTGAACACATTTGAGACAATACTCGATACCACACTTACCAGTACAGTTGGACAGTATCGCACAATAATTGGACTGGCATGTGAACACTAACTGGCGGCAGTAAGTCCATATATTAATGCCTGGTTTGAGCTACTGG
>JAOCNA010000023.1:2412385-2434171 GCA_026546675.1 Papilio helenus | reverse complement strand
CCGTCGTCGGTCAGCTGGCGCTGCGCTGCCTCTTCCGACTCACCAACACCGTCAGAGCTCGATGCATCTGTCACAAAGACTACACAATATAATATCGCTGTGATGATAACATAACCTCAATTTTAAAAACCAAAAAACCCAAATGAATGGCGTAATAGAAAAAAAAGCGCCATTTGTTGCTGCATTTTAACTAAATAAAGTATAATGTTATATGTAACTTGTTTTTTTTTAGAACTAGCTTTCGCCCGCGACTCCGTCCGCAAGAAATTGAAACAAAAAACAAAATTAAGTAGTATATGCGTTCTCCCAGACTAAGCTTTATATCTACGCCAAATTTCATGGATATCCGTACAGTCAGTTTAGGCGACAAACTCTAAGAAACATCCGTCTAAACATTCGCATTTATAATATTAGTAAGATATACTTTTAAACAACGAAAAAACAAGTAGCAATACAAAAAAACAATAAATATTGATATAATGAAGTAATAAAGCGAGATGCATGCATTAGACCAAAATAATAAAAAATCAAAAGCTACATTAGACTAACATACTTGGGTGTTGTTTTCTATTCTAATTAGCTCTGATACAAGTCATTAACCATGCAACATTAACACTACTCATCTATATTTGACTAATGTACAAGATTTTATGGTGTTAGATATCAATACTAAGTACACAAAATCAACAGGCAGTTTAAAAAACATTTAAATGTTTAACAATTGATATTATTTAAAAATGCATTGCTCAATACTTGTGTTATATAAATTATAGCGTGCCAGTGCTATTGCATTTATGTCCCTCGTTTTATGAAATTCAATAAATCCAAAGACATTTAAGAAGTATATAGGACACAAATTTTTTCACCGGTAACTTCTTTTTATGGTAATACCTCAATGTTAAATTTGACACGCCGAGACGCTTTTCAGTGTTTGAATTATTTCTTTGTGATTCTGATTATAAAATGTTTCAAGTGAAGTGTCAACTATGCTTCCGCTATATATTTTTTGAATCTCTTTGAATAAATTATACTATTTTTACAAACTTTACTTTGAAAAATTTAATACAATTGTTTATGTTTTGTTTATGTTTTTGCAGGGATATAAATGCGGATATAGTATGTAGTACAAGCAGAGCATAGTTACCCAGTTACCTGCGTGCGGCTCCCACAGCGTCTCGTAGCGGCGCGCCTTGGCCGGCGGAGGCGACGCCGACCCGCTGCAACAAACATTTTAATATTAACTATCTCGGATATTTTGAAATTTAACAATAGTTCCTTACTGCATGGAGATATTTTGACATACAGATCTGTTTTTTCTATTTATTTCTAGAAGCATTTCCAAAAAATTAAGGTTAAGGATGTTAAGAACAAAAAGAAAATAAGTCTTTGGCCGTGATAAACTACAAGTACAAGCAAATTAAAAAAAAAACTGTCTAAAACTAAGTTTTGTAATAGCGAACGCAAATGACGTTTGCTAAAGTGTTATGCCTCAAGTATATTTGTCATCTATACTAACATTTAAAGAGGAAAGATTTACATTTTTCTATATATAAAAACCACTCAAAAACTATGGGGATGATTTAATAAATTCTTTCACCGATAGCTACCACTGAGTAACATAGGGTATTTATTACAATGTTTATTTCCACTGGGACAAAGACGCGAGCTTGTGTTGTTACAACAATGTCGTGTGTGTAGTGTGGTGTATACCTGTGCTCGTGCGCGTCTCCGTTCTCGCTGGGCGGGGGCGAGGCGCGCGGCGAGGGCGGCTGGCTGAGCGCCTGCATGAGCCGGCCCTTGCCCTCGTGCCACATGCTGGACAGCCGCCCGTCCGGCCCGAACAGCAGCAGGAACGCGTCTATCAGCTCGCGCGACTTCTCCTCCCACTTCGTCAGGATGTCCACGCGCTTCTCGCCGATGTTCGTCATCACCTGCACCATTCAGATCGTCAAGATCTTCCTCCGTATCCTACTCCCGTAGTGGCGCAACAGGTTTTTGTCCTCCACATAACTCTAGCATACGTCATCTCAGTCATCTCTCCCTTCTTCATCATGTCACCTTTCAATCCAATCCATCCAATCCATCTCTTTCTAGGTCTACCTTTACCGGTGTACCCCTCCACACCTGCACCACATATTATACCAAATTTAACACAAATAAAACCCAAAACTTGGGCATTATTCCTCCATTTGTCGCGTTCTTACTTCTAGGCTCTTTTAAAATCTTACATCACGGTAAGAGTTCTTAATACCGTCTTATCTCAATGTAACTCAAAAAGTCCTTTTAAAAAATGAAGAAGTAAAAGGTTAGCATGGCATGGTCATGTTATGAGGAGGGATCAATCGCTGTAACAAGAAGGACGTTAATTATGAATGTGGAGGTACACCGGTAGAGATAGACCTAGAAAGAGATGGATGGATTGCGTGAAGAAACATGATCAAGATGGGAGTGACTGAGACGAATGATAGAGTTATTTCGAGGACGAAAACCCGGTGCGCCCTAAGGGGAGTAGGACAAGGTAGGGTAGATGAATGTTGAAATTTTAAAAAATATTTAGTGTAAAGTTTGAGAATAACTAGGATAGTGTAATCTGAAACGGTCTTATGACATTTGGTGAAATGACGTTACCTTTTTCCCTTTATCCTTGAGCTCGTCCATCTTGTTCTGAAGGCGGAACTTCTTCTCGTTAAGGAAGGAGACATTCAGCTCCTTAGCGGAGTATCCTCGCGCCAGGTTGCGGCGCACGTAGATGTCGTAGTCGCGCACGATCCGCGCCACTATGTCCGACGTCGACACGCCTGACATAATACAAACACCGATACAATTATAATTAAATATCCATTGTTATTTTATAAAAAAAACATAAGTTAACATGCGAGTGACTGTATAAAAAATGGGGGTTATTTGCTTTTGAAACTTTTGTAGTATGTATTCGATTTATTAAGAAGCGAAGAAATTATTTAATTTTCTGAGCGGTTCTTTTTATTTAAGCTGATGTGATTGAGATTTTTGTAGTTAAAACATCAAATTTAATTTTCGTGTTCAAAGTATGAGACGATGTTATAAAACTGACCTTCCGTCCTCTCTGTGGCGACGAACATGTCCTTTGCCTTGATCATGGCGTATGTGTCCTCGCAGTCCTCGGTCGTGTAGGGGATGTCGTCGTGCGCCACGAAGTCGATCTTGTGCTTCTCCAGGAACTCCTCGTCGTATTCCCACGGCGCGTCTCTTACCACCTGGGAAACATTTGAACACCATCTAATATTAACTCAAAAACTACTCGGCCGTTTTCAAAAATTCTTTCATCACTAAAAGGCTACGTTATCGGTGAGTTACATAGGCTATATTTTAAAGAATTTTTTACGCAGGCGTAGCCGCGAGCATCAGCTAGTATTTAATAAAATAATTTTATATCCTAATAGTGTTGCTAGAGATTACGAACGTTCTTTAGTAAGATAGTAGGAAAGTACCCGATACTTCTAGATAAAGTACAGAAAAATCTCTTTCCGAAAGAAAAATGATTCTTAATAATTAGAAGTAGCATTGTAGAGATCTTTCACGAGACGTGAAGTGCTGCATAGGCAAACGGCAGCGACCTAGATAAAGCAGGGCGTGGGTGTCGAGAGCCTTCTAACAATGCAGCCCACTACGAACGCAAACCTACGCTATTTCTTACAAAATCGACGACCCGCATTCAGGCTTCGCTCACTGAAGTGCATTTTTAATTATGCAGAGTTCCGTTATGTTGAAGTCAAAATATCTTGATTTTTTTATTTCAAGTTATTATGGTTTGTGAAAAACTTGAATTATACCCAATCGTGAAAAACATTAACGAAAAAGTTTTTCAGCAGGGGTAAAATACTAAACTATTATGCTTCCTGTAACTTATTCATGTGAAGGCAATATTTGCTAAGCAACTACTAATCTGTAGTCAGTTAGCGCCGCCTTTTCAGGAGCGTAAGCGTTGTAAAAAGTTCAGTTAGTGGAAATAAGTGTCAGACATCACAAACTGTCATGTGAAAACTGGTTACGCCGTTAGCAGCTTATCGTTAATTATAAAGTAAATAACCTACATATCTAGTACTTTTAATTTAGGTTAATCTTATACTTACGAGTCTTTTTGGAATAACTGACAAATTCGACGTACATAGTACTTTTATATGGATCATAACATTTATATAGTAAATCTACTCGCAATCGTCTTTGATAGTTAGAGAAAAATAAATATTTACTCAAACATCCGTTAGATATTACTTTTTAATATTTTTTATTACATTGTATTAAAAGTCAATATCAAAATCCCAATTGTGTTTTTCTTCTAGAACATTAAATTAGGCACATCATCTTGGCTTGTCATTGAACATTATTTAGTGAGATACAGCAAATTGATGCGCGTGCGCAACTCCATACATCACATGGCAATTTTAATTAATACTTGTACCCGTTATTTTCCATTACAACTAGTAATTTAATAACATAATTTAACTAAAATTACAAAGACAATTTTATGTTCAATATTTTCGAACACTAACAGATACATTTTTCGATGTAGAATAATTTAATATTTAATCATTTTGCGAAACAATTTCATAGTTTGCTGACGACTAGGCGATAAAAAATCACTTTTTTTAAAATTTAATTTACGTTACGTAATTATGAAAATCATCGGGATTGATAATTAACTATGCTTTAATTCTTGCAGTAGATAAATTAAATCAATAATAATTGTGCGGTAAATCCACGAATCAAAGGTTGTTTTTTATAAAATGAATGTTTTTCCTTTATTTCTACGTAATATCCTTAATTCTCATTTAGTTAATTAAGAGTGATTAAAAACGTGTTTTTATTGGGTACAGTAATTAAAGCTTAAACACTACAATTGTTCGTCATCCATAAAAGCAATTGACAAATAAAATTGTATTTATTCGACGCTAGAAATATCCAAGATGGAAGTCCTTTCGGAAGTCTAAATATATATTCTTCTACTTATTACATTAGGGTGAAAAAGTATGGGGGAATTAAAATAGAAACCGGTAAGTTATTTGATGCTAAGCAACAAATCGAAATAGATTTAGTTTAGCTATGACATTAAATCGTCTTTTTTTGAAGAATAAAACATAATTGCAATCAGGCATAGAATTAAATCTCTGACCTTATCTAAGTCAACGTGTAAATTTATCACCGCTGTGTATATTAGCATCACTACTGATAAGATACGGATACTAGACACAAAATAGTTCTTTAACACGTTAAAATAGGGTTTAAATTACCTCATCAACGTATCTGCAATGTCGGACCGCTTCGTACCTCTCGTCCTCCGTCATCACGGTGCGCCCCTTGCGGCTGTGTGTCAGATTGTCGTTGCATACTGTAACAACATTAATTAAGTTTTACTTCGTGAAATAAATTCAAATAAATTAGCATAAACTTAAAAACAACCTTAGCTTTTCTCTTCCATAAACGTCTTTCGTGAAAAGTCTATATAAATAGGTAAAAAAAAGAGGAAGAAACCTTCCTATGTCTATCATATACATTTTAGTCTTACAGGGGAAAAGATGAAGTGTGATTTGTGACATTAAAGTAATATAGTAAAAGCATTTCAAAAAATCTCGTACTTGGCACGTTTCCCGTACACAAAGAATTCGTTTTAAGTAACGTACGTACGTTTCTTATCTTCATAATGATATAAGAAACTGTTTTTAAACACGTTAAAACCTCAACAAATAATAATTCTTAGATATTCAAACCGTATCTTTTAATAATTATTATCTAAATACGTCATTAACTTTGCGCTTAAGCCAAATATCGAACTTGAAATCATCAATCAATAATGGCCTTGTTATTCGCACTTGGCCTAATGAATATTGGCTGGGACATCGGAGTAGGGCAGTCATTAAATCTAGCCTCAATGTGTCACGCGTTGCTTTATCACAATCGAAGTTACATTATTGCTACAAAAGTGATAACACCAATTATATTGTACGTAATTAAAGCTTCAAGATATCTTTGTATCGCAAGATAAAACTCGTACGAGCAACGTCGACCAATCAAAGAAGCCATTACGTTACACGGTTACATTTTGAATTCATTACGAAATGTTCGGAATCCACTGATAAGTAAATATTTGTTAGTGGTTGTGTTTATTATTGTTTCTATAGTGGCAACAACAGTGTTATTCATCGTTCCTTTATTTCTTTTGGTATTACCAGCGGATAACGGATATACCACATTCCAAACAGTGGTTTTGCCGGTACTACGTAGTAGGCGTTGTAGAAGTTGTATATGTCAGTGCTATGGTGTTCCCGTTTCTTACTAAAATAGAGTATGCGAGTGCGATTATAAACAAAATATTTTCTACCGTAAACATTATAGAGGAATTAGTAATTCATATCATGTACTTATTTGAGAGAAAAATCGCTCCAAAGATTTGGTGATGACTGAAATCTCGAACGGTGTTTATAAACATGGCTCTACATTTGTTTAAATATGATTTGGAAATATTTACATAATCGTACCACTACAGTCTTGCCAGCATTTAGTCTGAAGACAAGTACCTAGTGCAAGCAATGCAGCATTCGAGCAAATCGATATCCTTCGCAGTGCAGTCCTGCCGTCCTTATCTAACTCGATTGTGTAATATTTTCTTTAAAACGGATAACTAACGGATTGGATGAATCATTGTTTGTATGACAATTCCTTGTACTCTCCGTAATATGAGATCACCGTTCATTGTGTTATTTCCGAATGACGTTGCTCACCAGTCTATCGGGATGACTAGAAGTGACGTCTTAAAAACAGTATCTAGTTTTGTATTCATAATGCAATTAGAAGTTTCAGCTCCAGTAAAACCGTGTCTTGCCGTTGCTGATAATTAAATACGGATCTGATTCAATAGGTCATGATGACAGTTAGAAAATTAATTAGTAAGGAAATATATTTCTAGTTCTAATAAGTTTGATCGATTTACAAAAGTCACAGAATACGCATTTAATTATGATTTTGCTTACGATGTTCGTAATGTTCATCTTAGCACAACATCAGCGATGTATAAGTTAAATAAAAACGTAATATTTATTAGGTAATTGGTTAAGCTTTGGCAGCGGTAACGATATTATTGCGTTACGATCAGCCCGCCAGCCAACTCTATCGGAATTCCTCTGCTCAATACTGTGACGTTTGACATGCTCTACATAATGACATCACAAGGACATTGTCCACGCAGGTGAAATGCATTCAAAACAATGTGCTAAGTTACAATTATTGTTAGTCAAGCCTTTTTTTACACAGTTTAACCAACTTCATATTCAAATCGAATACCGGTACCACTGGCAATACATTCTACAAAATATTGTCTTTGGAAATGTGTTTTCTACAAATACTGGTACACGCATAACAGTTTTTTATAAAATGTAATAGTATAAACAACTCACCTCCGACTATGAGATATACATTGGGGAAGACGCTCTTGGCCTGTTGTAGCTGCCTTGCGTGTCCTTGGTGGAACATGTCGTAGATGCCGTCGGAGTAGACGCGCACGCGGCGCGGTGCGGTGCCGGCGAGCGCTGCGGCGCGTGGGATGCGCCCGTACGCGCACCGCTCGCGCTCCGCCACCGCCATGGCATCCGTGCTGAACGGAGCCGCTAGCCGCAACGACTGCACAATAAAACAAATAACACATTATAAATTATAACAGCTAAAAAAACAATATGCCTGTACATCTCTGATACCGGATAGAATATTATTCAAATCAACAGTTTAATTTTCAAAAGTGATCAAGTTTATGACACATAAAAGGCAAAACGAGAGCAACAAGGCTCTTATTAGTATCTAAAATATGGGTCCTTTGGAACATAAGGGATCGAAATGGGTATCAAGATGCCAAATTTGGGTGTGCGTATATGCAACTGCCACTTTGCTGTTAACAGAAACAAAGAGTGTATGACTAATACATATTGATATAACCGATTACGTTTGTAAACAATATTGTGTTGAAGCTCTTGTGAATCCTTGAAATGGAGAGATATACATAGGAATGATTTTATCTACTGATGGTACATAAACACAGATATTCACAGGCAGTGAATTTTATCTTAATAGGTGACAAATACGCACATTTACGGAAAACGTTTAGCCATAAGTTATTTTATTCCCAGAGAAGATTGATAACAAAAAAATTTAGAATCCTATAAAATAATTATTTTATTATACAAAATACAAGTTCACTTGAGAACAATGTGATTAAAAGTAATTTAGTATTAAATACGAACGAGGATAAAACTTTAATTTAATAATAAATATAATTTAATTGGCTATAATAACCAAGGAAACAAATCATTAAAAAAGAAGTATTTGAAACATTCTCAATGTCATAAATAGCCAAAAATTTTAGGCACCTACGTGTAAAGCCATAATTTCATCTAACGCAGATTTGGAAGCGAGATCCGTGAAATAAAACTGAACAAGTAATATTTATTTTTAAACATGATCAGTGGGTGGCAAAGGTTTTGTTGCGATTGTGTTTATCTGCTAGTGGCGTGATGTGCTATTAGTGGCCAGTCAACAATATCCGCTGGGCGAGAGGCGACGGCCGAGCGTGACCGATCTCATCCCTTATCATTTAATTGCCGGCACTTGCGATGTTGTGACTGAATCACTATTTATAGCAGCATGCGTAAACTTGCACTCAAAACACGTGTCAATAAAATGTTTACATTATTAAAGAGTTAAATTGTAGTTTTTTTAATTAGCCCTGGATTAATTTAATAAGCGACAAATGACGTATTGTTGTCAATATTTAATATGAAGTCAGTAAACTTTTACTAGCTTAATGTCCTTCAATGAATATCGATTTCCATCGATATGCTGATATCGTAATTTAATTCGTAAACGAATAGTTTATCTGCGTAATCATATTTCATGTGCTTCAAATGTAACGAGGCATGAGAGAAAGATAAAACAAATGTTAAAAACTGACTAAAATCTACGAAAACCCAATAGATTTTCCGGAGACAGGTCATTGCTTTATCAATTTTAAACTACATTAATAGCAAATAGAATAAAAAAGGTAGTATAACGACTACGTTATCCAAATTGGCTATAAATTTTTTATGATGAAATCAACAAACCAAAACGATTCACAAAAAAATGTAAGTATCGAATAATTATAGTTCCATTTAATGATATACTTCTTTTCTTTCGTCTTGGCGCTAATAAATTTAACTAAATTAGTCGTAACATGACAGGCTAGCAATAAAGCCTGCTATACAACTTCAGTTTGAACAGAGGACTTAATACTGAAGGTGTGTAGAGGGCTTTAGTCTAGTAATTGCAACATTATATAGAAAATATGTGATCGAAACTGTAAACATGTCTATGCAAGATCAGCAGATTAATATGTAGTATGAAATTACCGGCACCAGTCACGTACGTAGAAAGGCCCAAGGTCATAGAATCGGGAAGTGCTAATGGAAAATATAATTTACTTTTATTGTCGATATTAAAAAACAGATTTGAACATTTAGCAGATCTCTCATAAAACTTTAACTCATGACGTCAACAGTCAACAGTACATTAACTATTTTTTAATTGGGTGAGAAAATATTTAATTTTATAATATTGTCATTACATTTAGCGGGCTATTATTCTGTAGAACTAATTTATACCTAATGTTATTATTTTTCAAATAAAGTAAAATAATTTGTAATGTCCATAAACATTAATAATATCACTAACTCCCTTCGTGATCATAGGTCATGAACTTTAGAAAGTTACTTAACATTGACATAGTTTCATGTAACAGATATAAAAGACATAAAAATCGAATTAAGATCTTCCTTTCAACATTAAGAATTGAGTACGGAATTTCATTACCTTCAATGACAAAAAAAGATTAATTAGTTGTTTATACAAAGGTACATTTTATAGGGTACCTATTCTTTTATATACTCGATAGAATGAACACAAAATAAGCCAAGACATCTGCTAGAGAAACCGAGCAAAAATATTTGACCAACTATCTTAGAAATTGATAAGAAATCTTACTAATCTTACTATTATTAAAAATGCGAAAGTTTGTTAGTTTATGGCCTAAACTGCTAAACGGGTCTCGATGAAATTTGACATAGATGTAGAGGACAGTCTGGAAGAACAAATAAGATATTTAATTTTGTTTTTTAAATTCCCCGGGGAAGTCGCGGGCGAAATCTAGTAGTAACAGGTTTTAACTGAAGAATTTGCAATATTGTTACATGGCAAAAGAAACGGTAAAACGGTATCGTGCAAATCTCGTCGATGGTGAATGAGAAGTGATGCTGATGAGATGTATTGATACGAATCACAGCCATCTTTTGAAGCCATAATACTGACGGAATGGCCGCCGTCATTTCAATACAATGAATAAACCACGATGTAACGGTTCTATTTAATTCCATCCTGCTGGCATAGGAACATAAAAGTATTTTTTTAGTCTATTCTTTTAGGTTAAATAATGTAACCAATTAAACGAATATAGGTTTAAAATTTCCCCAATCTTTGCGGTTACCACGGATTATATTCGGTTTTCCGAAGGTTTTTGTGATACATTCGATATATTTAAAATTTAAATCCGGTCAACTAACCACTAATGGTGATTGAATGAATTAAAGAAAATATTTGAAGAACAGAAAAGGAATCAGTCTTAGAGAGCATGTAACGATGAGGTAATATATCATTTCTCGTGTGTAACACTATGAACGTTAGAATAGCTGTGTCGAGGGACAGTGGCGCGGACGTACCGTCTCTACTATTGGTGTTGCGACATCGTCCACTGACCACGCGACAAATTCGTGACAATGACATATTTAATGAGTATATATAGCATGAGGTTTTTTATACATAATATAACGAATAAATTAAGATAAATATCTCACTATTTCGATATAGTAAAATTCTAGTTTTTCTCGTTTAAAACGGTTCTGGTTTTTCTAGATTCAAAATAACTTGAAATTTTTTAAACGGCCATTAATATTTAATTAAAGTATTTGAATATTAAAGTAATTACTCATTAACAACCGTAAAAGTTTTTCATTAAATTTTCATGGGAATAATATGTAAATTTAAATTATCTTTACTGCTCTACATGTATGATACAGTGAATTTAAATGTACCTGAATGTAAAATTTAATTAACATCAATATCGTATAACGGAACGGTTAAATGGCAAACTGAAATACAAGTATCAAGATGCCCTTTGCATTAAACCTACTCTAAACCGGTAAAAGTAAGTTATGGAGAAAGCTGTTAGCACCAGTATCGTAGCAAAGTTTTCTGCAAATTATATTTATCAAGATATCGGTAAATCACTAGCATTAAATAGACAAATATTGACTTTTAAGTACATAAACATTGATAACGATAAATATTAAGTGTACGGAAAATGTACTTTTTCTTGTGAAAGTTAATTTATAAGATATTACTAATAAATCTATCGACTTATTACCGTCCCAACTTACGACCCCGTTAGATACTGTTCGGAAAAATCACAATCGATTCATACAAGAAATACAGATTTTGTGGAAAGTTTTTTTTAATAATCGGTTAGATTAAATATCTCTAGTATAGAGTGTGTAACACTTTTTACTATAACTGTGTACTACTTCGCAATACTTGGTACATTGCCAATAGAAAATGTTTATAGCACCGATAAGATGTAATTAAAAATCCTGTTTTCTCATATCTGAGCGATTGTTTCCATTGAAATTACGACTTGCTACGTCCCCGTCGTTATTACCGCGATAAGATTTATGCGTACCACCAACAAGAAGAAATCTATATAAATTTAACTCCTTGAAACGGACAATCAAACCATTTTGCATACAAAAATAACTTGGTTAGATACTACGTATCAGCTAAAACAAGAATATTTGAAGTACAAATCATCATAAAGTCATTTTATTAAAATATTACGAAGTTCTACAACTGAAACCAATGCTCTTGACCTATGTTTTTGACCTGGCATCTTTTTTGTTCACAATCATTGACGTCAACAACAATTATTATGAACGACAAACATCAGTTCACAGGTGAAGTGAGAATATACATTGACGATGTTTTTAATAATGCCAGACATAAGGAGAGTCGTATTGCCCCTTAAGTAACACTTAGTCAGCCGGTTTCTATAGTTTTTTTAGAAATTATCTCCGTTATTAAAAAGTAGAAAAAAAAACATCTCATGCACTCATATTTGAAGTCTATTTCCATGTCTGAAAGTCAAATAAATTAACATAGATTACATTCACCTACTTTATTGTGTCCAAGTTACACAACTCGAGAGATGTGTATTGCACTGTATCAATCTGCCGTCTTTCGGAGATCCGTGACTTTACGCTTCCAACGGGATTTTTGTATTATTACAAGCAATAGAAACACCGTTACTTATCCACATTTTAGATTTTACTGAATAACATTTTGGTATCGATCAATTAATCTTTGAATTCTTAAACCTATAGTAACAAAACTAACACAACTTATAATAATTTACAGGAAAGAACGAAAAAACCCGGGACTTCTGTTCGGAAATAACCACATTTATTGCTCGAGTGTACATCACTTGTGCAATTATTTTTAATCTACATACCGCGTGAGTTGCACAAAGTAGTAAAAATCACAAACAATTTCAAAGGTCGCCCCTCACTATCTGTTACCTTCAAGTTTTTTTTTACTTTTATTACAGAACTATTGTTTAAGTTTAAGTAAAAAAATCCGTTGTTACATCACAGAATTGTAATTCGCAAAGGATCAAAAAAATTATCTTTTTATACGTTGATATTTCAGTCGTTCACTTTGTTGTATATTACATTTTTAAAAGATAAGATGGTTTTATTTTCAATTTCCTTTATCGAACTTAACCCTGATTATTTGCCGGCATCGCAACTCCGTATCAGCTGTGCGGGTCAAGAACCGAACTCGAGAATCCGGTTCAATTTAATCCAAACAGCCACTCGCCAAAACGTAATAACTAGTACATCTCCTCCTAAGTTACACCAGCCTTCAATTTGGTGCGGTACTTTTAAAGTTTTGTAAGTAATTCATGAGATTACAAAAATATTATTTTAATCATTTTAACAAGAAACCCTTCTTATTTGAATCTCGGTACGTAAAAACGACAATTACATTAGACGAAGAAATTACATTAGAGTTCAGTAAAGCTAGAGTAGTTGCAGGTTTTAATATTCATTTAGTTACCTCAATGATGCAACGATACACGGGTCTTGGCCTTAATGAACTTAGCATATGTTTATAACGTGACAAGTATGAGATTATCATTCTAAGAACATTCAGCTATGAATATAAAAAAAAGATAAAATACGTAAAAACGTGGGGAATATTTTCTATAGACTTTTTCTTTAACTTGGGGCCAAATTTGTAATATCTAAAGTTTTATTTGACTTACAAATCCAATGATATGATCATTATATCGTGTGAATATGAAGAATTATTTTATTTATAAAACCGAATGGTATTATAAAACCCGTATCCAATTCCCGGGTCGTTGGTAACCGCACTAAAAGTTTCGACTGGCTGTCCGTCAAGGTTGTTGGGTTCTAAAAGTTGATGTGTGGCTTTTTATCATATGGTTCGACATCCGATAGTTTATCCTTTTATGTATTCACCTTTAATATGTGTATATTATTACCAGTGGACGTACAAAAGTTAACATTTAATATACTTAAATGTACTAACTTCAGTACCGATATGATATTACCAGGCAAGGAGTTTTTAAGCGAATGAACGTATAGATTTGAATGTCACTGATGATTTCTTCATTAATATTCTTTGATTTTGGGGCCAAAGTTGTATTACCTAAAGCTTTCTTTAACTTAGAAATGCCCCGTTAGTTCATTATATCGTCGTTATCTTATTTAATTATAAAATTTAAATAAGCCGGATAAATCGACTGCACGATCCTCAAGATGCTACTTCGTTGAGGCACTAACCGCTTATGTTCATATAAACAACTGGCGATATATTATTTTAATATTGACTAATGAATTCTGGTCACGTTCGAGCAATACCTTATTCGTTCTACTGTCATCGGAACGAATTCCAAGCATTCAATTCTAATGACGGCGCAAAGGCTCTGCACTTTGTACGTACTCGTACACTGCGAAAACTCGCTACCAATGTAAATAAAACTTTCTATGCGGCCACTAAACCAACCTCTGCCGTACTTTCACTATTTTTATTTTCTATATTTCGAATTTAGTAAAATGTATTTCTTTTGGTATTTTCTTTTCATCGATCAGATTTTATTTTGGAATATAATATGGATTTTGTTTGTAGAATTATTTGCATTTAGATGTTCTTTTTTAGAAATTCATAATTTTACAAAGCAGAAACTCACCGATACTTCAACTGGTTCGGGTTTTACATATCCATTTTTCCTGTATCCGTTCAAGTTTGTCTCCAAAGTCTCCAACTTGCCGTTGTAGTGGCCATTCGTGAGTGTGGTAGTTATCGTTACCGACGACATTTTTAACTAATTGTTCAGCACTTCTTAATTAAGATTACGTACACAATTCCAAAGTATTACCGGCACACGATCGTTAATGTCTCTGGCATTGTTTTCCGAAAAATTAAAAATAAATAAATAGATTATCACAGAATTTGGAAATTAAACGATACTAATTACGTTATTAGTAATTCTAAAATGCTCCTGTTATATAAAGATCGGTCTATTAACGTGCTTCGAAGACGGAATGTACACGTCTGCACTTTACTGGCTATGGAGCATGACTAACACGACGTTGTCGAATCGGTTATATGGCATGAGGCAGACAGGCGCGACGCGGGCTGAGGGGCGAAGTGGAGGGGTGGCGACGCCGGTGGCGCGACGCCGACGTGGAGGCTCGGCGGACACGCGACACGCCACGGGGCGCCCCGCACGCCGCCGCCGCATTCACGAGCCGGCACACACGGCCCCAGTCAGACCCGACAGTACCGGAGCACCGCTCACTTGTTATAATACACGTTATACTGATGCCGGTTTCAACTCTCCAGTCATAAGATACACTTCGTGATTTCTATTGTCTGTAACTAAAGTTTTAAACCACAGCAAATAACCCCGGTTACACTAGATATCAGGCCCTTTCACAAAATCGGATCAACAAATGAACGTAGAACTTCAGGAGAGTTATCTTACATATAGATACATAACCTGCTGTAGAAATCCTGTAATACGATTTGAAATTTAATTAATTCTGCATTTATACAATCGTTATTTCAAGTGGTATATTAACGCATTTTTCCTACACAAAATTTAAATTTCCTTATGGCGTTATTATTTAACTTGTTTGAATGTACGTCACTGCTATTTGTTTCCTAATCGCAGATGATTCAGGTTTGACGAAACGTAACCAGATATCTTTATGTCAAATAAAAAAGTATAAAATGTGATAAAATCATGGAAAGATCGAATGAAGATACAGAAAAAGATACCATAAATGCATAAAAAACGATATAAACAGGAAAATGCAACTACCCAATGCGTCCGTAACATGTATGTTGGTATGTACAAACATACAGTCGCATAACGCGTCAGAACTTATTGAATACGAATCTTATCTTACTTCAAAAGGGCTAAACGGATGTCAATAAAAGTTGGCACAGAATTAATTTACTTTCTGGAATGACGCGTAGTTACAATTTTTTTTATTACGCCCTCACGAAGGCGCGGGCAAAAGCTATCGTGTTAATATATAGTTATACCGAAAATTAAAAGCGTTAAACAAGTTTATAATCACAAAAACATGCGCACAGACGTTCGTGCGTTCTGACGCAGTGATGGCGTCACCAGCTATTCACATTGACTTCCAAAGGAGATTGGCATTACCTTTTCAAACGTACAATACTTATTAATATTAATTAAGGTCACATACGTGGAAGAAAATATGAAAACGTTACGAATATACTTTTTAAATGTTAGACATATTTCCACGGTAGACATTATCTCAAATTACTGCCTGCTTTACTCAGGATGTTACGATAACTTTTTGAAATAAACGCAATACACTTTGCAGTGATGCAAAAATCTGGTATTAAAAAATGCATATATCTTAGGCTACGAATGTTTTGTAATAATATTATGCCTTTAGTCTTAAACATATTCATGGCTTGGGACTTGTGATATTTAAATATGTTATACAACTTTGTTGTATTGTTTGTAACCCTTAATTTAATGAACTTATTCTACGTATCTCTTGTTAATGATTCAATTAATAGTGAGTTAATGAACGTGGTGCTGCAATTGAATGAAAATGGATTACAGGAATGTCGACAATCAATTGCTTCATTAAAGATACCACGATAATCTGTATGGACAAGTGTTTACTTTATTACGCAGTAGTTTTGCCTTATCATTTTCTACTAAAACTACGATAGAAAATATAATTCATAATAAATTAATTTTCGATAGTAATTACATTACTGAAAGACTCCAAGAAAATAATATTTAATTATAGATGGTACGAAGTTCTTATTAAACCAATAGCTATACAATGCCATTGGAAAGGGATATACTGACTTACAAAGAGATATTTTAGACAGTCTTGCGAAATTAAGCAGATGCATAACTATTTCAATAGAACAAGAGACAATGACCGACTCAGTGACCGACATGCGTTTGCCAAGTCAAATATATTTCGTAGACGACAGCAGGACCGATTTCAATAATATTGTACAAAAATACACCAAGTGGGTGAAAATGACAACGATCACGTGAAAACATGAACCTTGAACATAGAATCTCACGTTATAATATATCTCTGATAGTGTCGCTAGTTTTAGATAGTTCATGCGACCCACAAGTTTAAAAGTTTAACCTACTGCTAAGCCAGAGCACTTCGTTGCTTACATTTAAAAATAAAATAAAATAACTATATTAATTCCACTTTGAGCAGGGGACTGGTGTCCAAACTAGGGTAGCGCGCTGTGTGATCGATCACCAGGCCCCCGCCCCACAGACCACATTGTATTGACAAAATCCCGAAGTATATGAAAGAAACTTGATCTACAAAAACTTTGCTACTGCCTTCAACATTTTAAACAGTATATGTAATCCAAGTACGTTAAAGATAGCGAATACGCAAGGGAACTAACATATACTAACAAATATGTCTTCTAAAATGAATTTCCCTTGTATTTGCAATAGACGTCAGTGACCGTATCCGGGGTCAGCTCGATCGCCACCGATAAATGGAGCGCGACCAATGTAACACAAGATTTCCGTCCTTACAATTGTCGATCAACCACAATACCAATACTAGCATTGAATTAAAATATTTCTAGTATTGATTTATTTATAGAAATATTTCAATGAATTTGAGTCTTTTAGATATTTTTATTAGTCATTTCGCATCCTGGTGTTTGCCAATAAACGGTATCAGCTGATACTATAAAAAACTAGCATAAATCATTCGTCGCTAAATAGTAATCGTTTTGTAAATGTATTTTCCACCACGTTATTTCACTTGGCTGATACAAATTCACAGTGCGCTATTTTTACTTCATCCATAAAAGTGATTACATCACATTTCGTATAACGAAGGTCAGAGACACGTTAGCGTTAATTTATCGATATCCTACTTATTGTTTACTAAAAAAACGAGGAAGTAAAAACCGATAAAACCTTTAAAAATGATAAATGACTAAGACGTAATAAATTATTATCTTTAATATGATTAAAGCTGCCTAGGATTTTCTGACAAAATACTATAGTATTTAATCCATCAAAGAAAACAGCTGTTATAGTATTTGCAAAATATCTCCTTTGTTTATCTTTTTTTTACGATTAGGTTGTTAACAAATTTTTGTACTGCCACCCTAATATTTTATAAGTTTGACTACATTTTAAAAGAGCACATTATAAAGTTGTATGTTAAGCAGATCACAAAAGCTTCTATCATATATGTAGTTATAGTATGTTGAATATGTTACGAGAAAAATGTTATATGTTATAGCAGTTCGGTCAGCGCACTACACAACGAATACATCGGATTGAGATCACGCCACCCTGTTGGCAGCTGGCCCACAACATCGATCTACTGACGATTGCTTCTGCACTTATTTATTACACCATTTAAAAACATGTTTACTAGATACATATTATTTTTTAGATATACAGTTTTGAATGAGGTGTTTTTATGTCATCATATCAAAGAAGCAGCATCAGAAAATCCAATATGATTATGATCACATATATACACTAGCAATGCTAGATGCCAATGACAACAAAAATTTGCATAAAAATAGACGCAGATGTCTAACCATCGTTGTGAACCTTATAAAAGCCAATGCAAATTATGTAGCAAAAAAAATAATACACATCATCTTTGGATTGTGGAACTATGTAATCCTAAATTAGCATACAATTTTTCTTCTTTCAGCTAGTGCAGATATTATCTAAATTGAATTAAACAAGAAAATGATCTTATTCAAACCTTTAACCTTACTTAAATCTAAAGTTGTGTTAGTTACACTATTTATAACTCAAGAAGGCTTTACCAATATGGCTGAAAATTGGTGAGGAGGTAGCTTAGAGCCAGGAGACGGACATAGGATAATATTTATTCCATTTGACAGAAAAAAAAACATACTGCTCGTCGGATCTAGACGAAATTTGGCATAGATGTAGTACACAGTCTGGAAGAACACATAGGCATACTTTTGTTTTTTTCTTTAACTCCACGCGGACGAAGTCGCAGGCAAAAGCTAGTTGAAAATAATTGGGAAATGTCGGTAAGTTCTATTTAGATGCATGCAATGCATAAGTAAAATAGATTATTTGTAGAGTACATGCTACCCTAACAAGATTACAGATTGAGCTAAAACAAACAACTGAAGCATGGCATTGTATTACATGTGGCCTAGTTAAGAGGGCAATGAACTGGCATACTGTTCCTAATCTAACTCTGGGAACAGAGAAAATATTACATTTAAATAAGTGATAGGTAGTAAATATTAATCATTTGCTAGCTAGATTTTCAGTACTATGATACTAGGGTTTGTAGCTCTGTAGGTTGATACTATAGCAAAATTATTTTGTCATATATCATGTGTGAAGTCAACCAACCCGCACTGGGTCAGCTTGTTTGACTAAGGCCTAGTCAACCTTAGTGTAGGCTTTGAGCCCCTTAGTGGAGACATATAGTGAACTGGTGATATGATAATGATATATTGTATCATAATTTATCTATATTTTGTACTAATGATTTAGGGGTATTGTTTAATTATGTTTCAGGAAATATCAAATTTAAAAATCTCTAGTTAAAAGCCAAGGGGGTCCATCAATCCGGCCACACAGGCTGCCATACTTGCAGCCGCTGCTGTTGCACAGGTATGTAATAATACAGTTGTAGGGTGGTGATGGAATTGATAAAAAAAATTTACTGTAGATGAAATAACAGAATAACGTATGTTGACTTTATAACATATTTGCTCCTGGAAGATGGATATAAACACTAAGCAGTGGATTTAATTTATAATAATTTCTAGGAAATATTAGTGTAAAAAAAATTATACCTACTTTGTATAAAGTGATCTTAAACTTATTTTGTTGTTCGTTCTCTGTGTTTAAATATGAGTTTTGTCAGTGTGAAGCCACAGTTGTGATAGTTTATATAGCAAGAGCTATGTAAACAGTAAGTATTTAATTTTAGTACTTATTCAGAATAAATTGATGTCTCATCAATTAATCAATCAACAATTGATAATTGCACTTTGTATTGATATATGTACTTACAATATTGGGGATTTTATTACTAAAATAGTTGTAAACTTAAATTATGGTTCAATTGTTGATTAAATTCTTAGCCATCAATTAGTTGACTGTGAAATATTGCTTTTAAATTTTAAACTAATAAATACTTCATTGCTAATAGCCATGTAGTGTTCATTTTATGTTGGCATGAAAATTATCACATTTTTAAATAACTTTCATGTGAATAAGTTTATGTCGCTTGTCACTTTTATGTTTTTACAAGGGTCACCACTTTAGGTTCTCATAAATCATAGGCAATTGTATAACAACCCTATGTACCTAAGCGGTGGTCCTACAAGTATATAAGTTCTGATGTGTTTGTGCGGCGCTTGCGTGAACAGACGTTTGTGGCGCAGCGGCGTATGGCGGCGCCGGTACAGCCCGCCGCCGCCGCGGCAGCCGCGCTCTCCGCCGCCTCCGCCATCCCGCCGCCCACCTCGGTGCAGCAGAAGCTGGAGCAGCTGCAGGCGCGCTCCGAGTCCCGCGACTCCCGCTACCACAGCGAAAAGCGCGACGACTACCACCCCGATGACGACAAGGATGACGGACAGGGTCAGTCACATCCACTACACTAACAACAACCACATGCACCAAAATAAAATCACTCGAAATTCTAAACTTCTCAGTGCTTATTTGGCTTATGGCTATATATATATTATGGCTCCTTTCTTAATTGAAAATTGATTTTCTTTATGTTTGCATGCAGGTCCGCCCGGCGAGACGGCGGCGGAGCGGCGCGCGCGGCGGCGGCTCACGCGCTGGATGGGCTCCGAGCACGACAAGACGTTCATCCCCGGCCTGCCCACCGTGCTGCCCTCCACACTCACACGGGAGCAGGAGGAGCAGTATCTACGTAAGTGCACATCATCACACCACCCTCACACTGTCACACCCTCACATACATTATCCTACTCCCTACATCGACATGTAAATGTATATGGGAACCCGCATATCTGTTTATATGTTCATGTTTGTCTATTTTATATAACTATATAATATAAATTAGTAAATAATACAAAATGTACAAAATTTGTTCCATAGGAAATAATTTTTTGCAACAGAATTTCTACATTTTTGTATTATTTAATGAATCCTCCACAAATATTATCCTTACATTACACACTTTTGTTATTTTTAATTATAACTGTATTATTTTGTGTTTTATGAAATCTCTTTAATCAGGTTATGTTCATCCTCAGCAAATTAATTACTATGTTGTATATGGAATTTTAATAATTAATAAATATTTTATCCTATCATTTGGTCGTATTGATGAATAGATTTCAGGTGTAATCATAAATAACTTACAAAATTTTGGTCGATTTAATTTGCAGTAAACTGTAGACAAACCAACAGATTGGGTTCGAGATGGGAGTCCACAGATTACTCAATCTGAGGCAGCGAAAGCTTTTGTCTTGCAAATTGTTTCCGTGTTAGAAGTGTTACTCATAACAATGCTTTTTAATAAGCAAGTAAAATTAATATTGGAATTAAAAAGCCTCATTCAAATTATAATTATATCTTTTCTAAAGGTAAAAAGCAAAAAGTAAAATGAATACAATCTGCCTACACCTGGTGTATACGTTAGGTTTTATTTTGATAATGAACAATTCGCCTTGTTTCAGCTTTAATACTAATATGAGTTTGAATGTATCCAATGTGTTGGTAATGTAAGTGTTATGAGGTGTAGAGTAGGGTAGGTAGTGTAGTGTGCGGCGACGTATCTAATGATTGGTTGTGTCCGCGCGGCTAACCGGTTGCCTTGCAGTGCAGCTGCAGATCGAGGAGGTCTCCCGCAAGCTGCGCTCCGGCGACCTCGGCATCCCCGCCAACGTGGAAGAGAGGTTCGCCACTTACACCAACCACCACCACCACCACCACCACCAACCACCAACCACCGACAACCCACAACATCCAAATACATAAACGAAAAGGCTTCGAAGGAGCGCGTAGACGGCGCAACATTCTTTCGAGTCTATACTTATCTCTGCGCA
>JAOCNA010000023.1:2397910-2409590 GCA_026546675.1 Papilio helenus | reverse complement strand
TTAAATATTAGTATAGTAACTAAATATTGAGAAATGAAATCTTAGAATTAACCGGAGTTGTGCTTTTATGGTAACATATAAAATTGGAAATGATTATGAATATAAAACAAACGCTTTAATGTCAATAACTTTTATTTTAGTTAAACAAAGAAATGTATATATATAATATTATATATATTTACTGAATAAAATTATTTCTTAAAACAGAGTCTCGCCCATGCGGGAATCAGCCACAAAGTTCTCAACATAGCCGAAATATGGCAAACCTGTGATGTTTATTTGTAAATGGTCCAATCCTTCATTTGGTGTCATTCATATAAAAAGCGTAACGAGTATCATATATTTCTAGAATATTAACAATTAAACTTTAAGGAGATGAGCAAGTATATTATC
Organism: Papilio helenus; assembly: GCA_026546675.1. NCBI lineage: Eukaryota > Metazoa > Arthropoda > Insecta > Lepidoptera > Papilionidae > Papilio > Papilio helenus. Next base: position 2,409,197 of record JAOCNA010000023.1, on the reverse strand, counting down.
AATTCCAAATTATGAACCCCAGCACCTAGCCCTATCTTTTAATCTATTACTTTATCTATTTGACTAAATATAAACGATAAGAATTGGACCATTCACATTACAATTGGCCAAACTGGATTGGAAAACGACATTAAACGTCAACGAGGTGTCTACAACGCTTTAACACGATTAAACCTCAAAAAAACAGTACAAAATATATCACAGCAATTTAAGCCCAAACTGATTTTTCATTGAATATGAGATCGAAGAACAATCCACCATAGGGATAGAAGTGAAAATCTATTTGCTGTTTACTCGGGAGTTCTCCCAATCGTTTACTATTACGGGACAAACAATACATATGTATTAATAAATAACAATGTTAAACGCCATTATTAGTTTAGAATATATTTATATAAATAGCAGCGTTCTGCAGGCGGTTAACGAATGGAAGTGTACTATTAGAGGTGAAGTGGCCGGCGGCGCTGCGCGACCTAGCTGGCGGGCAATAAATACATGCGGCGGCGGCGGCGGCTGCGGCGGCTGCGGCGGCGCCACTATGTGGACAGCGCGATCTTCAGCGCCTCCTGGTGCTCGCTGCTCAGCTGCATCACGCACGAGTTAAACAATTCTGCATTACTCTGAAAACCAAACGGCCGATTTTATACACTCACACAACTTCCAACCTATGATAAGTGAGGATAGGAATGATATAAGTAACATACTTGTATCTGCCTGGCAAGCGCCACCATCTGCGCGTATACGGGGTTGTCTGTGGGCACGGCGTCGCGCAGGAAGGCCTCGGCGAGCGTGGCGACGACGCGCTGCGGGGCGTCGGCGACGGCCAGCGCGGGGTGTCCGCCTGCGGCCAGCTCACACAGCAGCGAGTACACGTGCGGCGCCTCCTCCACGTCCTCCACCACCGGCAACCATGTTAACCTGACACACAACCATTTTTATACTCTTATTACAACATTTTGCTAACAATTTTTTGGATCAAATAGAAAAAGAAAACATTGAAACTAACCAATGTGTGATAAGTTGGTCTCTATCGACTTGTGTATGATTGTATTTAATGATCTTCGCAACAGCGGAAATGGCGTTTTCTGTCGCGTTCAAGTTCTCCACGTTGCGCGAGTCAGGCGCGTTGACGACGTCGGCCAGCAGCCGCGCTGCGCGTGCGCACGCCGCCGCGAACTGCACGCCGCCGAACTGCGCCAGCACGCCGCAGCCGTACGCCGCCGCCTGGCGCACCTCCGCCTCCGCCGCCACCAGCCCGCTCAGCATCGGTTCGAGGAATATATCCTGGTATTTTATGCACGCCGGTCCTAAAACAATAAGTTCATTCGTAACTCACATTAAAGTTACAATTCTTATGATTAAGTCTCTTGTCAAATGTAATAATAAAATTATAGAAATAGCCTGCAAGTGAAGACAATTTACCTCCAAATTCGATGACGTCATCAAAGATGCAGATTGCCCACTGTCTATCGGAGTATGCGCGTCCGGGCGCGAGTAGCTGTATGAGGTGCGGCAGCAGCGAGTCGAGGTGCGGGAAGAAGTTCTCGCGGTAGGCAGACATGAGCGCGTGCAGCACGTCCGCCACGCGCGACAGCCCGTACACGTCCTCGTTGTCCTCGTCCGCGAGCTGCTCCTCCACCACCTGCAGACACACAAGGCGTTGAAATCACATCTTACCTGTCATTATCTTTTATTCATAATGTTAAGAGAAATATGTATTTACCTCATCATAATCTTCGTCGGCGCGTTTCTGGCGACGTTCGGTAGCACGTTTGAAATGTTCCGTGAGAAGTTTATTGAGGATGCGAAGCACTTCCTCCATGGTCTCTGTCGATAAGCACCCAGTTCCCAACAGCTCAATACACTGAAAATTAAGAAAACAACTAATTAATACTTTTATTTTGTAATTGACATATTAAAAAAATGGTAGGTAACTAAATGTTGGGCTGGTTTTAGTGAAAAGTATAATGCTGCAAAGAATATGCAAACAATGGATATAATGGTATTAATTTGTTTTTGCTTACCTTAGCTAAACTATTCAGTAGTTCGACTTGCACCTCCTGTTCAGGTTCAGAATCGATAGCCTTCAAGAGCTCGGGCAGTATGTAGGCCCACATGCCCTGTATGTACTGCGGGCCGCGAGCGCGCGCGCACTCCAGCAGGTAGGGCAGCGATTCCGCGGCGGCCGTGCGCACGTTGTCGTGGAAGTAAAACTTCAACATCGGCACCATTAGCTTCACTACTTCTTCAGCATAGTCCGCAAACTCCTCCTTCAGTTCACGAGCGTAGCATACCAGCATGTCACACGCGGATGCTTTATCTTCAAGACCTGGGAAATTATTTATTTTATAAACAAATTTCTACCAAATAGTAGTACAATATGTAATTTATATTTCGTAGCGCTCACCTGCAGTTTTGATACCGAAGTTTTGTTGTTCACCGAGTGTGACAAAATGCCAGTCGAGGTCACCTTCAATGATCTTGATTTCGTCATTGTCAAGTAGAGCCACTTCGGGCTTCATTGCAGCCGTACGCAGTACAGGCTCCATGACCATGGGCAGGTAACGTGCAAACTTCTTGCCTAATCACACAAAAAGTAATGTCATTTTTTTTCAAAATAACATACACTAATCTGTTACTGTATAAAATTATTTACCCATAATTCTACAAATTCGCGACCAGGCGGAGATGAGGAACGATGTTTGCGGGTCATCGGGGGGCAGCTGTTCGCCCTCAGTGTGCGTTTTTAGCAAAAGATCCATTATTTCAGACGCGTCCGCCATAAATTTCTCTTCACCCACAGCCAAACCTAAATAATAAAATCGTAAAAATTTTATATTTTTTAAATACATACATATTCTTTATTAAATGTAAATAGATTCAATGCAAAAAACACATTATAAAATATAATTGCTGTTAATAAATTTGTAACAAATCATAGTACAAAAATATTTCAAAATTACCAACTGACCGATAAGGCTGACACATTCAATAGTTTTTCCGCGGAGTGTCTTCAATTCATCGGTAGTTGCATTGGCAATGATGTATTTGAGGCAGGGCATCAAGCGGTCATAGTATTGCACAAAATCACTCTCCACAGTGTCAGCGACGGATGCGATAGTAGTCACTATCTGTTCCAGCACAAGCTTGGTACCACGTTCCACCAACTGTAAAGAAATAAGTGCAATTTATTTAATATATTTAAACAACAGTAAATAATTTATTTTAATTTTTAATATCTCTGTATGTGAACTGAGATCCCTAACTTGCTAAAGAGCTAGAAAGGGAGCAAATGCCACAGTTACTCTACCAATGCTATGGAAGTGACAAAAACTGTGTTTGAAAATTGTCACTAACGAACATTGGATATTGAAGTTACTATACTATGATAAACCATAAAGAAATAAAAAAAATAAAGTTAGTAATTATAAAAATTTTGGGAAAAAAATATGTTTTGACATTACAAAGTTTCAGCATGTCTGTGAACAGAACATATTATTCATTCAATCCTAAATACAGATGTAGTCAAATATAATTAACATACAATGGCTTACAATAACAATTAATGGTAATGGGTTCTTAATATCCAATTGTTAAATTAATATGTTACCTCTTTGAACTTGGTGGTCAAAATAATTTCAAGCTTGCCCATCAAAGGTCCAAGATATTGTGTCAATATTGGTTTTGGACAATCTTCGCTGAAGTTTACCAAAGCCGCAGCAGCATGAGCCTAAGAATAAAATAAGTGAATTAAATTTGACCAAAAAATTTAATTAATAAAATATCTAGATATTAATAAGTTACCTGTACACGAGGATTCTCACTATCGTCCAGCACTAACAACAGTCCAGGTACAACTTTGCTATGGAATTTCTTTTCAAAGTTTGGAGCAAAGTCAGTAGACATTTGTCCAATCGCATTACATGCAGCGTAGCGCACTCGAGGATGCTGAAAATAACAAATTAATGTTAAACAACAAATGAAACGGATCATAATCTAGCATTTGTAAATTTATAGAAATAATTTATATTGTACAATATCATCAACTCAGCATACATACAGGGTCAGTGAGATAAGTGAGAACAGCAGATACAACTTGGTCCAGCATCTGTTCCATTTGCTTGTGGCATCCTTCGCCGGCCGAGGAGACCGCCATGAGGGCTGCGTGCCTCTTCCTCCAGTCCTCAGAGTTTAACATCTCAGGCACTTGACCAACTATCAAGCCTAACATTATCTTTCCTCCCAGACCACAACACATGCGATCAAGTGCTGATTCTGCAGTCACATAGTTCCTAAAATGTTACAAAATATTGTAATTACATATTTAAAAATTGTATGTTTTAATGCTAAACACGTTTTTTTAAAGTGGTTAATTATAAAACATAATGTAATGTGTAATTGAGGGACTGACATCTTGACTTATGATAAGCAAAGATGCTAATTATCTCAATATTATTCTTGTAAGATTTATTCTGGCTGAACTATTTGGGGATAGCTCTGTCAAATCAAATAAGTCTTACTGGATTTTGTTTCGATACAATTAATTAATCATGTACATATAATAATAATGTAACAATCATTAATACTTGGTATTGGGAGATGATATACTTACAAGTCGTTGTCGTCATCAGCGACGTCGTCCTGCACGGACCAGTCGGGTTCGTCGTCCAGCTCGCACATCATGCCGAGCACGAGCGGCGTCAGTCTGCGTATGGCGACTGGCACCTGCTTGCGCACCATCGCCGGCGCCGTCTCGCATAGCGTGACCAGCGCCTCCAGCGCCAGCTGACGCCAGTTGTCGTCCGCCTCAGAGTCACCTACTACCTGTGTATACATCATTGCTTCAGTTAACGCCAGTTGTCGCCTCTGAGTCACCAGTCGCCAGTTGTGCAAATTGCTTACCACATGGTGGATAAACCAAATACGATTTAAAATTAAAATAAAACTACATTCAACATTATCACTTTTCATATGACTGTAGCTATGTGATAACATGTTATCACTTATGTTATGACTTCTAACACAATTGAACTAGACAATGATTATCTTCAACCATGGTTAAAAATGTACAATTTAAATAAATAGGATTTTGTCCTCTTTAAAGGTTTGTAGAAAAACATGTATAATTAAATTTATATTTAGATAGATACTATATTACTATAGATATAATCTTATTGGTTTTTAATAAACCAAAACGATATTAGAATCTAATAAGATGTTCCAATATCATACCTATTTAAAAAATGCTTGCTAATCTGCACTGAAATGGTTTCTAACATTGTTACATAATGCAAAGATAAATGGCAGAATCCTATTACTACACATACCTTTATACCAACTTCAAAGATTGTCTCCAATTGTGGCCGCAGGAACCTTGGAGATGATTCAGCCAGCTCAATGAGAACTTTAAGAGCCGAGTCATCATCAGTCTTCTCTATAGACTGTACCACTACCTATTAACAAATAAAGTCATTAAAACATATGCACATACAAAATTATACATCATTTAGTATATAAAACAATTTGTATTGAGGGCTACTATCAAACTCGATCCTATTAACAGGAAAGTGTTAGCGAAATCCTCAATGTGGTATACTTTAGCACATCTTGGCAATAAACACTTTTCATATTGAAAAGCGCATGTAGGAGTTAATGTGCATATTTTATAAACATTTGTTTAACAAACCAAAACATCATGAAGAAAGAGCATTGAGCAAAGCATTGATGGCAAATGTAATCATAACATTTATGGCCCCTTTCAAATTGCTGATCTATATAATGTACTAAATGTATAGCTATATAAAAGTTAATGCCATTATAGTAATTTCCAGATATCTTGGTGGCTCTTAACTTCACACATGTTGCTTTGCTAAAACCAAATTTAGGTGAAGAGGAACATAGGGGAGTCATTGAGCAGTTGTACTAATGACCTTGGACTGCTAAGATTTGAAAGGAACTATAGTAGATTGAACAATGATAATATTTACTAACTTGCATAAGTGGTAACAACAAGTCACTGAAGTGTTTCTGTATTGCAGATTCCTTGTCATGCAAGAGAATGAATGCCCCCACAGCTTTAACAGCCTGCATGCGAAGGGCTTCTGTTTCAGTTGGCTGGAGAGATGACAGCAGCATTTGTTTGATGACATCTAAATTCTCATTTTGTCTGTTCCCAAACACTCCAGGCACTGACCTGTTAGAAAATGGTAATAGTCAATTTCCTACAATGCACATAAGAAACTATCCAAATATCATTGATAAATTAGTGTCAAAGTCATATCAGCATCATTGTGCAAGTGGTTTTACTCTCTCAACTTACGTGAACATCCTTATCCCAGCCTCTTTAATGTCAGGATTTTGTGAACTGGCGCAGTGGAACATGAACTGTAGGAATTCAGGCCATTGATTGACTCCATCATCATCTATATGATTTCTGGCAAGCTCAGATACTACATCACAGATCTAAAACACAAAAATAAGCTGTTAGTCATATCTACTTGAGGAATGTGAGTCATTATGTCTATTAACAAGTGTGGGATTTTTTTTCATTCTTACTATATTGAATGGGATTATGATGTTTGAATTAGTTTAAAAATTAAATGTCTTAACCCATGGCATAACTTTTAAGCCAAGATTTAATTAATAATTAAATAATGAATACACATGGTAAATGCTAAGATAGAAAGTTATATCATTTAACTTAAATTATGAAAATGCTTTACCTTTCTTCTTAATTGCTGACTAACATTCATCTGAAGTGTAATAAGCAACTGTTCCCTAAGCATTGTCTGTTGATCAAAAGGTAATTTAGGGAAAAATTCAAAGAATTCCGCACTGAGCAATCGTCGCAGCAGCACAGCTGCTGTTTGCCTGGCTTCTTCACCAATGTCTCCATTCTGAATGGCCCCCACTAGATGTACCACCTTTGTCTCTGTCGGTATGTTGTTGTAAGCATCCTATACAAAAAAGCAGTATTATTAAACATATACTTTGTTGTTGAAACAAAAACCTTTTTGGTATAAAATATCATATAACTGAAACAGTATTAGTTTCATAGATACATGTAAGTCAAAGTTTACTACATACAAATAACAAAAAATACCAACAACTTTTAATAATTTTACTAAAAATTTAATTTATTACTAATTTTTCATATTGAAAACCAAATAATTTATTTGAAAATAAAAATAACACAGCATATGAATGAAATATACGTAACTTAATTCCACAAGATTTATTTAGATTTATTAAAACGTGTAAGAGAATACCCACATGCCTAAATGTAATAGTTTTCTCATACTAGTATTTTAAGAAAAGTGCATTATCAGCTTGTTACGTTTGAATGAATATTTTAGCTCGAGTTATCAAAATTCAAAGCTATAAATTGTTCTAACATCGTTATAAAATAATAGTCCTCCATGACCACGTTCCGACACGAGGCCATAACGCCTAGTTTTTTCCAGTTAATACGTAATTATTCAGTATCATTTGTGTAAAGTATTGAAGAAAATCATAAAAACGAACAAATACTCACTTCTGCGTGCTGTCGGATATCATTATCTGTAGACAATAATGTATTTAATAATTGGTAAAACTGCGCCTGATCTCCTGCCATGTTGAACCTCTTCAAAAAGGCCCAATTTTTTTTCATAAAATTTAATGCGGTGCTCAATGTTCCATTGTGTTGCCAGTGTTATTTTAAATACCCTAAGCAAATAACACGGATTGATCAAAAATAATAATATTGTAATGTACTGTTAAACAATATTCGTGAAACCAAAACATTTGCTTACAAAAACATCAATAAAGCATTATTGAAAACCATCATTAATCTACATCTCACCATGTTAATTTTATATTTAAAAAGTAGCAAGAAAATTCCAATGTGACAACTCTTTGTAGAATCGGTAGAATATTTTGTTTTGTTGGTAAAATTAAATAATTGACTTTGTTTCTTTTTTGAAGTTTGCAGTTTTCATTATTTTTAAAGTACCTATACCTATATATCCTCTTTGGTACCCACATAAAAGAAACACTTTCCTCCAAAAAATTTATATGATTTAAAAAATGTAGGTTATTTGATTGTTTACTACCGCTTACTGACTAGAAAATGGTAAATAAATAATTAAACTACTTCAGTAAAATCTCAAAGAATTATAAAATACATTTCAATTTATTTACGGAACTTTTCTATATTTAATTTACTATGCAGTAACGAATTGCGCCTTTGCTTTTGTTGTGACATCTGACACATTGTGTCAAGAATTGAAAATGATTGAAAATGTTAAACTTTCATTACATTTTATTTGACTAAAATTTTCGAGTTAACGTCTGAATTTCTAGAAATAATCCCGACGCAAGCAGTTATTAAAAATGGTATTGAAAAACTATAAATTGTTTGGTGACATTATTCGGCTTTACAATAATTAGGTTATATTTTGGATATGTTTTACAGGCTAGCACTATAATTGTGGCTGGAATAGGTATGGCAGCTGTTGGTTTTGCCGGGAGGTATCTTTTAAAACAAATGCCTAATGCTTCCATGAAATTTGCTGAAGCTGTTAAAAATTTGCCAAAATTTGATACGGAAAGTTTAGCAAATTCTAAATACTATAAAGGTGGCTTTGAACCTAAAATGACCAAAAGAGAAGCAGCTCTCATATTAGGAATTAGTCCAACAGCTAGTAAAGCTAAGGTGAGTCTTAATTTAAATAATAATAGAATTTGATTAACTGTGATGTAAACTCTGTCATAAAACTTGTTGACATTTCTTATGTCCTTTCTTAATTCTATCACTATCAATGGTCATAAAAGCCACTGCCTCTTATGGTGTCCTGACCTTCTAATATATTTTTACTATCATTAGACACAGTATAGTAGTTATATAATAAGATTTAAAATATAATTGTTTTTAAATGTTTTATTTCTAGATCAGAGATGCTCACAGAAGAGTTATGTTGTTAAATCATCCAGACCGAGGTGGTTCACCACTGATTGCAGCTAAAATCAATGAAGCAAAAGATGTTCTAGAAAGTGGTAAATCATAAGCTTCAGTGAAAATATTTAGGTTTTTAGATCAAATTACAGAAAACAATATATTAAGTATACAAAAATGTTAAATATAGTTAATAAAACAATGTTTCATCTTTAATATTCTATTTTTCACTTCAAAATTAGAAGCATTTTCCAATACATTTAATGCACACTAACACATTTTTAAACCCAAGCTGTATGTTGCAGCTAATATCATAATTTATTAAGAACCAATTCTTATGTAGCCTTTTTTCTAATTCAACATCCTATAATTTTATCTATTACATCAATCAAATTTCACAATTTCTTTTCTAAATTCATAAAGTTTATTTTATAATTATTCAATGTTGTTACATCACCTTAAGGATAAAATTGTTCATGTTACAGTATATAGGACTTTGATTTCATTAAAAAAAAAACATTTATTTGGCTTAAATACAGTAATTGTGTGTCTTTATTATTACAAAACTTCTTTATTTCAAAAGATACCTACAAATAATTAAGCAAGACCATAGCAATTGTAATTTTTGTCTCTTAACTCACTCCCAAACTATGCAATTGAATTAAAAGGGATGTACAATATGCCATTTTTTTTTTAAATTTCTAATTACAATAAATCGTAAAAGATAAAAAGTAATGAATTGATAGTTCATTAAAAATCATTTAACATCCTAAATTACATTGTGTGGAAAATGTTAAATTCCACAAAATAAATACCTAATTATCTTACCTAACATAACATGTAAATGATATGCAACATTATTTTTATAACGAAAAACGTATTAAAATTCATACTTTCAATAATAAAAGTTTTAAATAAGTGTCAACATAAATATATGTTAATAGATGTACAAAAGGCGCTTAGACTAGCAGAATTTGTACAAATTAAAATGTAAACAACTTTAAGATGATTGGTGTACTTGATGTTGCCTATTAGCACATACAATTAAAAATCGCTGAAAAGGATCTTTTATTACATTGTAATTTAAACTTAAATTTATTTGAACACATACATTCTTTGTCCAATATTGAATTTTAGGCAGCTGTATAATCAGCTTAATTCTATGGCAAAATATTGATAACAACACACCTTTTAAGCAATTTCAAAAATACCTAAAAACAAATATAATATCAGGTATTTTAGGCTTAAAATGTGATTTCATCTTAAATGATCTCTAATTTTTTCTTGAACATTACGATATAGAGATTGACTAAGCTACAAACACTTTTGATTATTCAAACAAGAGTAAAAAGATGTTAAAGCTATGTAAGTAGTTGTTAGTCGCATACTTTAAATTTGGTAATCTTTTGAATATAGTGAGATCAAAAGTTCCTTGTTCTCATTGTTTGGTTCACCGAGGCGGCTCCTTTTGTTGTTGTTCCCGACGCTGCTTCGCAAATCGTGCTCTCAATTTTATTATTGTCGTATTAGACAATGTTCCGGGCACTTTGAATATAGACTGTAATTATGAAAATAATTCTTATAGAAAATTTAAAATTTGACACGTTTTTCAATCTGTTTTACGAATGAGTAAAAACAGACAAAAATCAAATTATTGCACAACAACAATCTTTTATTACACTATAATATAACATGTTTTTATTAGCTTTTGCCCGCAATAATTAATATAGTAATATAGCCTATGTTTTTTCCAGACTTTGCTTGACATCTATTCCAAATTTCATGAAAATCCATTAAATAGCTTTGCAATTATGTGGTAATAAACATCTATCTATCCTTCCAAATTCTGTTTTTTAAGAGGTCAGAGTAGAGTACACAAATTTGAATCCTGAATGTAGTAAATAAAGCTGTATTTAACATAGACTTACCTGCATAAATTCATGACAATGCAATGCACTTGCATTTTTCACTATAGCCTTGAAGCATTCAGCTAGTGAAGTGAAGTCATTGCATGATAAAATTAAAGCACGATTATTTTTAATTAACGTTATACACACTCTAAAAAGAATTTTAGAGCCTTCGTAAAACAGACAATCCCAAATCCGTAGAACAGTTTCTATCGGTAATACTTCAGCAAATAGACAGACAAACCATTTTGTTGTTATAACCGCCCATGGAAGTCCTAAAAAAAAATGTTTTTATTTAGATAGGAATTGCATTTACTTATTTCCTTTTTTTATCTCAGTATTAATTATTTTTTATTCTGATATTACCACACCTATGAAGATTAGATATACCATGTCTATCTATAAAATCAGTACATACCCAAGTTTATCACATGTTGATGTACAT
>JAOCNA010000023.1:2365570-2379952 GCA_026546675.1 Papilio helenus | reverse complement strand
TTATACTTCATACTAATATTGAAACGGTTGCAATACCGCTTACCGTATCTAGATGTAATTTGGCTGCTACTCACTAAGTTGTTATTTAATTCCGAATATAACTTTCACGAACAAAGTTGCGGGCAAAAACTGTTTTTGCTTAAAAAAATGACAAAGATAAAATGGTTCATGTTAGATACTGCTCTTAATAAATGATATAAACATTGCAGGAATTATTTAATGGAGGCTCTTGCCGGCCTGCCTCCTTTGGACAACGAAGACGACAAGAAGTAAGTGTAACTAATATAATAAAGTAAGTTATGTAAAATTACTTTGGTACTAGTTATTACATTTCTTCCACTGAATTACTACTATTTATGATACTTTGTGTGAACACATATACAGGGAAGTAATATGATCCATACTTTTAGGAGAATGGATGAAATTATTCAAGGCTTCAAAAAAAGGATGGAATTACAACTGGCCAGCCTTAACTGCAACATGGAGACTGTTTAATTTGTATTTAAGAAATTCATTGTATTACGCTTTTTTTTATTTAACTAGTCTGTAATCTATAGTAAATAGAAAAACTGTTATTTATTTTAAAATGTTATATTTAAATATATTAATCAATTATAATGTAAGAAAAGTCTAAAAATAAATATAGTAATCGAATATGAATGCATTTTTTCTTTACTCCCGTCTCTCAACTTTCGTATAGTTCTGAAAATAATTAAAATTAAGAATTTAAGTTATATCTACATTTCTTACTTTAATTTCATACAAAAATTTTATTTGAGGCAATCAATAATTATTGTGAATAAATAAATAAATAAATAAAAAATTTAATGCCAAAAAAAATTAAACTTTTACCTCTTTAGCCAGTTTGTGCAACATGGCGGCCATGGCGGGGCCGGTCTCGGCAACCATTTTGCGAAAATATCCCTTCTTGTTCTGCAGCAGAAGATGCGGGTGATCGTACTCCATTAGTCGACCGGCGTCTAACACTAATATCTATAAAAATACATAACAGTACATTTAAAAATCTTGATTTTCCTATTAAAATCAAGATTTTTAATGGATGTTCTTTTCACTACTAAAAAATAAATTCGGTACTTCCTATATCTGAGCTGTCAAATGAATTAACTTTTATTAGATTAGGTACAGGGTTGCGATTAACGTGATTTTCCCATTAGTACATATCTTTATCATTTTCACTTTCTTTGAATTAAAAAGAGACAGCAATATTTGTCAACATCAAAAAGAATATAGTGGTGTTGTACGGTGAAGGTAGTACAGTTATAAAAGTAACTTTATCGGAGTCAATGACGGTGTTGAGCCTGTGAGCGATTGTGAGCACGGTGCAGCGCTGAAAGTGCAGGCGGATGGCAGTCTGTATGAGGGCGTCTGTCTGCGCGTCCACGTTGGCGGTCGCCTCGTCCAGTAGCAGCACGCGCTCGTCCCGAACAATGGCGCGCGCCAGGCACACCAGCTGCCGCTCGCCCACGCTGAAGTTGCACCCGCTCTCCGACACTTGCTTGTATAGTGCCTCTAGATCACATCGCGTGACGTCATTTATAAACCCGCTAAAGTACCAACTTCAAAAAAGATTACTGCTTTCAAGTTTTCTCGCAATTTCTTTCACACATTCGAAATGTTCTTGCAGACCATTCGTTGTGGTTATTTATAGTGAAGGTATATGATTTTTTTTATCTCCGATATTAATTTTTAAAAAATTACCAAGGCCTTCGTCAGCTTTAAGTAGTTCAACATTATTAAGAGCTTTTAACAGCGTTTCGTCAGAGAACTCGTCGAATGGATCTAGATTTTTTCTCATAGTGCCGCTAAATAAAACTGGTTCCTGTAACATACAATTTTTTATAATATTCAAAGGAAAATTCTTTAAACTTTTTGAAATACACTTTTTTCATTGTTTATTTTACCTGTGGTATAATAGATATCTTTTCTCTCAAATCGTGTAGACCGATTGTTGATATATCCACGCCGTCTATTACAATGGTGCCGTCTAAATACGCAAGTCTGAACAACGCTTGTATGATAGAAGATTTCCCGGCACCAGTCCTACCGACTATACCGATCTGTAAGTAATACTGGCATTATTCAAACACACTTTTTATTGTAGTACTTAAGCCGAACTCAGAGTAATTTTAATAGATATTTAAACCTCTATTTAGTACACCGAGGGGCATCCTTATTAATCATATAATTACTATAAGTAAGGTGGAAAACATCTTAAATTCAATCTTAAAAAAAATTCTGGAAGTATATTATTGAAAAATATTTATATTGTATTATTCCAATGAAAGTATACAATGACATAAGTTACCTTTTCCTGAGGTTCTACGTTGAATTGCAGTTTATGAAGTACGTAATTACCATCGGGGGTGTATTTCAAACTTAAATTATCAAAGGTTATTGCTCCCTCTGGCGGCCAGTCCGCGGGCGGCACTTTCTCTGGTTCCTTGTTATGAAAATGCAACATTAATTACATTTTATAACTATGTAGTTACTTGACATATTAGACCATTAGGATTCTCACATATTAATGTGAACTCGGCACTGAACGTGTTAACATACAAGGAAGAAACCTACACTTCTCAGGGCGGCCTCTTGCGGGAGCTTGGTGTATTCAAGAACTCTTTCGACGCTCGTCATTTGGTTCTCCATCTCTGCGGATTGGCGCATGCCCCATTGGAACACTCCAGTTAGCGATATCGATTGTGTGATTACAAGACCTACGTTGCTGCCTTCATTATCTAAAGTTTAAATGTATTTATAACAAAAGTTAGCAACGCAACTAATAAAAATGTTAACATAGTTAAAGATAAAAGTAATTTTGAGAAACATCGTTACCAGTTTTCATCAAGCAGCTAAACGTAACGCAGACGATGAACAAGAGACAGATGATATCGAGGAAGTATCCGAAGGCGCGGCTACACGTGATGAAGAGGTACCAGGCGGCGCTGTGCAGATCCTGGTGCCGGTCGAACTCCTGAGCAAGCAGACCCTCCGCGCCGAAAGAACGGATCGTCGCAAGGCCCAGTACAGTCGCGTTCACGTGCCCGAACACGGGACTTCGGGCTAATAGATGATTCTAGCTGTAGTGTTTAATACCGCCTACACAACGCATGTGTTCATAGCCGAAACTGAAACCTGTTACTTCTTTAAGTTATGGGCGTGAATTGTGCTGTTGTTATCAGGAACTAGTGATTCATAGCATAGGCCAATCTTCGAGAAGTTATTTAGGGAAGTCTTACATTCCTAATTAGACTTGGTAATAGATATTAGTAGATTCTTATCCATCATAGTACTTACTGATTCCTTCTAATCGTTTTATAGCGCTGGTTGTACGCACATATATTATACGAAATATGTAGAAAATAATCAATGACGTTGTTATAGGTATTAACATAGTTATATCAGTCATTAATATAACCACTATCACACCAGCCAGGTTCAGCATTATCTTAAAAATATGACAGAGACAAAAAAATCCAATCAAGTTAAAACCAGTCACAGTTTTACTTCCAACAAATATGATGATATTTAATATATTTACTTGAAAACAATCGAGCATCGCTTGCGGTAAGAGCTCGTCTATAGACCCCATGTCTTTGCTAAAACGATTTAAAATCCTACCCGAAGGATTGGAGTGAAAGAAACTCATTGGAGATTGTGACACGCAGTCAAACATTTGGTCGTGTAACCTGTAATGTTGGGAATATTATTTTTTTGATGTTTATTGCTATTTTAATAATAATATATACTGACTTAATAGAAGACTTCATGCAAAGCGAGAAAAACATGAAGGCCCGGCAGAGAGCAACTGCAACAGTGGCAATGGTTAGAATGCCGAAGATTATGACGTAATGTTTGCGGTACAAGCCGCCTTGAGACCACAATAAACGATCGATAGACGCGTCTCCCGTTAGATGATCTTCGATTTGACTCCTAAAAATAATAAACTTCAGACAAAACATTATCATTAAAATTACAACAAATATCTAAATAAGTTACAAATGAATGTATTTATATCACTTTTACTGTACCTAGAAATATTCTCACCATTTACTTATCCAGAAGTCACTAGCACTGGCGAAGAATTGCGCTAAAAAGAACAATATGCCGGCGATGAAAACATAGACATACGAAGTCCCTGCCAAAAAATATTCTTGATAGACCGAGCTTCGGACTCGTCCTATAGCTTGTGCCTCCGCTTCTGGCTTTTGATCCTGGGAATGTATCGAGATTATAAGGTAATTGATACTGTAATAGATTTGGATTTAATTTGTAGAAATCTTAAAAGCCATAAATAAGAAATATTCTTCTGTTACTTAGACGGTATAATGCGAAAGAAATTTCCAATGTAATAAATTAGGAATGGGTAATTTCTATAAACGTATATTATTACTAACAGCAACGCTGGCGTCCAGGATAATGGACCAATTTCGTCGTGACAGGCTGACTGCGCTCGTTTGCAGCATAGACTGGCTGGCCAGGTTCGGCACAGAATCGTCCTCGCGCACCTCGCGCGTCTTGTCTTGCATCAGCTGAATTATCGCCAGTTCTTGTTCCTGAATGTTAAAGAATTATCGTAAAACACCAATCATACCTTATGTCGGATACCCTCTTTGTGAGGAAATGTGCTTCTTAGATGTGAAAATTAAGTTATATGTAGTGAGAAAATTACGTTCAAATCTTCAAAACCGCCTTCCGCGAGAATTTTTCCTTTATCCATTATTATAATTTGATCGACGGATTTTATAAATTGTATTTGATGTGTGACCAGTACGACCGTTTTACTTGCCAAATACCTAGGAGTAAGCTATTTTGATTATTGATACATTATATGCATGGAATTTTATTAATTCTATAAAATTGAGTACTCAGGGTTACCTCTTAATGCACTTTTCAAAAATATGCCTCGCAACTTGTGTATCCACCGCAGACAATGGATCATCTAATAAATATATGTCAGCCTGAAATTGTCAGTAAACTTTACGTTATCAAGAATTTCGAAAGCAAATATTGGTCTACAATTATTATTTTAAATACCTCTTTGTAAACAGCTCTAGCTAAATTGATCCTAGCTCTTTGCCCGCCGCTCAGCGACACTCCTCGTTCTCCGACTATAGTTTTGTCACCGTGAGGAAAGAGCGATATGTCCCTTTCTAAAGCGCAAACTTTGCAAACCTCCATGTAACGGGATTTTTGAAAAGGCTGACCGAATAGAATGTTTTGACGCACAGAACCTACCGGAATGCGTAAGTGTTGTTAATTATAATTTCACTTACAATACAACATTATTATCGACTTAGAAGACGATCAGTAGACCAACTCAACTAATTGTTTAATATTAGTATATAGAATCAATTCTATTTGATCCGTCCTAACATTAGGAACAGCTAAAATATAACCATTTTTGTTCCTAGACTTCTTGTTGGATTTTGCCTAAATATAAAGGTATCTTTTATCTTTGCTTTTTCTGGTATTTGACATTAACTTGCCTACAAAGAGCCATGGATCCTGGCAGGCATAGCTGAGAGTGCCGTTGACGTTGACTGTGCCGCGAGAGGCCGGCAGCTCGCTCAGCATCATATGCAGCAGCGTGGACTTGCCAGAACCAACCGCGCCTATTACAGTGGTCAGTGATCCGGACATTATCTAGACAACAGTAAAGACGTAAGTTAATGCACAATCTTGTAAAGTTGTTTGTTTTTAAAAATATGCTGCGTACGTTAAAAGTTATGTCTTCAACGTCTTCTTCATTAGATGATCTAATCCAGCGGCTAAATGCGTTTTCAAATTTAATTATGATTTCTTGCTTTATCGTATGTTCGTCTGAAATTGGAAAAGTTAATGTATAAAGGTATAACATATATCATTGTAGACAGAAAATAGTAACAAAAATCGATACTTTTATCTTTTGGAACTCCTTTAGAAGTACTAGGTTCAGGTAGATGCCTCACAGGTGAATATCTTCTTTTTATTTCTACTGGATCAACTAGAAATAGGAAAGCTGTGTTCAATAACTCTTAACAATATTTCCTTTCGAATCGTATTTTTTATTACTTGAAATGGTAACTCTTTTCTTGGGTTTCTTATCCTGTGTGATTATGTCAGCGAGCAGCAGTTCGCGAGGTGGCAAGTCACATTCCTCGCTCAATAAAAAGTCTCTAATCCTCTGTATTGCGACGTGCATTTCAGCTATCTGCAATCGAAAACTTCTTTAATGTTTCCATAAATTACAATTTAATATTTTTAAATAGAGATAATTTTATTTTTTCAAAGAGGCTACTAAATTCCCATTATTTTTTCTACTTCTTATAAGATTGTTCTTACTTGTCCGACAGCTTGAGGGAAGAACAGCGTCATAGTTTGTCTCATGATATTATAGTAACAGGTGAGGAAGAACACGTTCTCAACAGTGATGCGGTTCACGTAGGTGACGTAGAGAAGGACCGTAATGAAGATGCTGAACCGCGCAGTGAACATGATGAAGGACATTATCAGACCGCGAATGTATGACGTCATTTTGATGCAGCGAATTTCTTGTCTAAATTGAAGTAAAATGATGTATTTGTTGATGATTAAAGAAACTAAGCTCAATTTAACAACCAGCTCGTAAAAATGTATAAACAATGCTGCAATACGGTTAGCTGTTTAATTAATAATACAATAGAATAATTTCTTTCAAGTGTTTAATATATTTGCGTGTACGAGGAAGTAGCATACCGTCTTACGGTGTCGATTATCTTTCTAAATGGCATTTCCCATGTGTACATTTTGATCACCTCAATCCCCATCACAATCTCTTTCATCAATTTAACTCTTTCGTCAGATTTAAAAGCCGTCTGGTTTCTGTAAAACGCAGTTGCAACTCCGAGACATACTGAAATGCATGGATTCATTAAATTTACATAAAAAATGTGTTTTATTGTGAATATTTAGCAAATATTTCGGCAACAAGAAGTCAATTTAATTAAAAATGTGTTACATTAAATACGTATGAATACATAATAATCTCACTTTGAAAAGGCACGACGGCAATTACAATAATAGCCCCGTACACTGCGGATATACCCATTTCTCTATACAGGTAAACTGTCATTAGCTGAAATATTGAAAAATTGTCTAGTATAACGAAAATGTTGTCAAATTAAACTAAAGCGCAGTCGTAAATGTGTAATTAGATTTAGTAATTACATTTGGCAAGAAACATTAGAAATTATGCAAGAAAATATTCCCTTTCCGTCATTGGCAACGCTACAACTACACAATGACATTGAGTAGAAAGCGCTCTTGCCAAAATATATTACGAACAATTAGTAACCAAATTACAAAGTACCATTGTTTCAACTGGTCCTATCCAAAGGTAATGGATAAAAGAGGGGCCGGTGTCAAATCGGTTGACATCATTCGCCATTAGATTAACAACAAGCCCCGCGCTGTTCTCCGACATCGATTGTAAACTCACTTTTAAAGACTGCAATTAATTAGAGCACAATTAAATTAAGAACAAAAATAAGAAGAGTTAGGTTGAACTATCAACATTTTAGACCCCAAAATTTTAATTTCTTTCCGATTTCAAGTTTGAAAATCAATTTCGGAATCGAAACTTGGCAGTCACCCACATGTATCTGTTACATGACTGATAAAAAAAACTCTTTGATTTACAATAAAAGAGTGTCATACCTTCCTATAAATAAGACTACAGACACCGACTCTCATTTTCATGCCGAGATGTGTGACGCCCATCATGAAGGGATGCGCGACCATAACATTGGCGGTGCTGCAGAAGACCACGCCGAAGGCAAAGAACACTGCCTCGCCCCATAACACGCCGCTCTCCTTGTCGTAATACGAAAACAGCCGGGAAAAATATGTCGAGTCCACTCTGCAAATATTTGCGATTGATCTGACATTTTTTACTAATAGAATTTTAAAGTTGAAATCTGAATCTTATTTCTACAAGAAACCATATATACAACTGAAAAAAGAGCAACATTTCAATCAAACTATGCTGAGTTTGTTCTGAATTGATTTTTTTATACTTTTTTCCACCCATTTTTATTTTGGCCAGTGCTTTAATTAAACATGCGTAGCTTGACATTAAGGTAGCCTACTCTTCGGAGCTCTTTAAAATTACATAACACTAGCATTTGCCCGCGCATCCGTCCGCGTGGAAGTAAAACAAACAAAAGTGAGTAGCCTGTGTGTTCTTCCAGACTATCCTCTACATATAGACCAAATTTCATCTAAATCTGTTCAGCCGTATAGGCCACAAAATCTAACAAACATCCATCCATCTAAACTTTCGCATTAATATTAGTTAGTATGATTGCTTCAAATTGTTTAATTTACGTGCTATTGTATAAATCTTGAGCTGGACTGTAATAACGCAGTAACAGGCCCAGAAACAGCGGCTGTTGTAATCTGTTACAAAACAAAACAATATGAAATGTAAAAACGTAACATTTTAAAAAATTACATAAAATACTAGGAACACAATAAACTTTAATCAATAATTGTAATACACTTATAATTAAGTAAACCATTTTACTTTGTTCGTCGAAAATGGATTTAAATATCACCTGACATTTGAAAATATGATTTCGAATGATTACTGCCATAAAATATGCTAATTGTACCTAATTAAAAATTCCATAGCTGCTAATATCAATCCATACAGCATTAGTTCCGCGCCAAACACCTTCGTCAGCACTCTCCATAGACTAGGTTTGATGTTTCCTTCACGGTCGTGATAGTTCTCAAGTTCACGATCCCAGGCCTTCTGCATCGCATCACCTGTACATTGATTTAGTGAATTTCAGATATCATTAGCCAGATTAATATTTGCTACTAGCTTTCGCCCGCGACTCCATCTGCGTGGTATTAAAAAAACAAAAGCGAGTAGCCTATGTGTTCTTCCAGACTATGCTCTACATCTATGTCAAATTTCATTGATATCCGTTCAGCCGTTCATCCATCTGAACTTTCGTATTTATAACATTAGTAAGTAATTTCCCAATAGCTGTTAGTAACATACCCAAAATATCCGATTGATGCTCAGGTAAAGGTGCATACAAATCATTATCTCGAATGTCTCGACTGTAGCCAAGCTTGAATGTTTCTATAGTCCAACTAAAACAATAGAAATGCTCTAAACGCAACAACCTTTGATAACATTATACATTGCCCATCTCAATAAAATAATTCACGCCTCAATAAGTGCCTCAGACTTAGAATATTCATATTTTAGGACCTACCCAAATGTTAACACAGAAAACAGATTCGCTTTAAATCTCGGATTTAATTTCCTCCTCTGCTTTGGGCCGGTGTCCATATTTTAGAAGTATTTTATTTGAATGCTGTTTATTAAACGTAACCAGTCTTGCAATTGCATTCATGTTGGTCGTGCAAACTCTGCGTACCCAATAGTAAACAAAAAACTGTTCGAATTATTCAGGTCAAGTAAACGTAGACATAAATTATCTATGAAAATTAACAACATTGTCGCATAACGTTTTATTTATTTTTTTGACGTGTATTATTTATTTTGGTTTTCTATTAATTTAACTTATATTTCATGATAAATACGTGACTATTCATTTAAATCTCCGTGTAGTACAGATATCTATAATAATGTACACAATTAAATTATGCCACCTGTGGATCAAGAATACATCAAAGCATCTAAGCGTATTGAGAGGAACCAATTTGCAATTTTACTTTTGATTACCATTTGTCTTTTAAGAATTTTTAGCCTGTACGTTTTATCCTTTACAGATATTTGCAAAAAAAAAAATCATTTAATGGAAATCTAACCAATCATCATACGCCTACCCCAGTAAGAGTAAATGTGTTTAGGAATACCGCGCAATAAGAGCGAGTACATTGGAAGCACAAGTTTTCTTTTTTAATTTCTTTACACTGATTAAAATAAGATTGATAATTCAAACCTTATAGTATTCTATGATTTGTAATAGTGCGTTATACAAGCTCGTATAAGTGATATTAAGTAATAGAAATATTTAGCAATTATTTTAATCTATAAAAACGACTGACTTTTAATTAACAGTATGTTTGGAACAATGAGTCGATTATTAGCGGTAGTTTTGCTTGTTGGAGCATGTTTGAGTGTACGTTTTTATTTTTTGTATTATTCTTCTATTGCGTGTATAATTTTTTATTTTTTTCTTGTATTTGCAGGTGGCTTTGGGTCAATGTTTGCGTTATCCACAATACGTGTCTTTGGACCCGGCGTCGCCTGTGTCCGCTCCAGCCGATGTGAACACGTTGCTTCAACTAGCGTCTCTCATGAACAAAATCGAAGGCGACAGGAGCGAGAGATTTAATTCCGATGATATCATTACCAAATTAATCGATGCCCTGATTTTAGTCGCTACGAAGAATAAATGTTCAACCAACGGCAAAGATTTAGTCAGCGTGGAACTTGGTTGTACTGACTTATTAAGTATTCTATAAATTATTCATATTTGAAGTATTCATATGGATTACTTTTTCATTTATTTGGAGTATTTTAGAACGATTGTTTTGTAATATATTTTAAGTTTCCTTGTAATATATAAAAAATTGTTAAAAAAATATATGTTTTTTATAATTTTTTTATTTAGTTTTTCGTTTTTTTCGCAATCAATCCGTTTAAGGGAATCAGTTCTTGCGACCTTAGTGAAAAACGGTGATGTCACAAGACGCATAACGCAATCCTTCTGATCAATAATAAACTTTGGCATTATTTAAAACGCTATTTACGCAAGTAGATAATGCCATTTTGCTGCATTTTATGGTTTAATGATAATTTTTTTGTTAGTGTTTATTTCTGTTTCTGGTAGCAGGTGCACTTTATCTAAATTGGTTGACACAATACGTGACTGTTTTATTATAGTATTCTTATATTTTACAGAATAAAGTAAAAGAGTTCCGCATTAGAGAAAATATAAACTTTGTTTAGAATACTGAACCCTTAATAAACAATAGTAAATAAATAATTAAATATGCTATGACACATTTTAATTTAAATATACAAGGAAGTATCTCTTTGTTTCGTAATAACGGACTATATAAAGAAGTATTTCTGGACCCGCAACATTACTAACGTAGCTAAAATGGCGTTGTTATATGCATTAACTTTTGCTTTGGCTGTATTTCTATCTGGGGTAAGTCATTATTTAAATAATTATACTCATATTATTATTTTTTAACTCAGAGTTACAGTCGTAGGTAAAATATACTTCTTTAGTGTTTTTGGCAGTGGCAATTAGAACCTTAGGTTCTAATTGTATTTCAAGATTGGTTAAGATAAAAAATATAATTTATACTTTAAAATAATATTAATTTCGTAACATATGTTTTAATCTTGTTTCCAGATGCAGGAAGCCCAATCGCTAACCCGTAGGTCTTGGTCATCATGCAACTATGACGATTTGAACGTTCTTCTCACCCTCGCACGGGCTCTCGATGAAACCGAAAACTCGAGATTGTCATGCAGAAACAACATCGACGTCGAAGAAATCATTATGAAATTAATCAACGCTTTAGTGTATACCACTGTTAGCAACACTAAAAACCGCAGCTCTGACGAAGCCCTTATCGATTTAGACTTGCTCAACCCTAACGACCCCGACAACATACTTAAACTAGACCTTGCGAAACAAAAATTGCTTGGTCTTGGGTTAGGTAACAAAAATACAGACTGAAATAATATAAATGCATTAGTCAAACAATGTTACGTGCAATAGTTTAACAATACTTATAAGGAATGTCATGTTTAAATTTTTGTAATTCTATTTTCTGAACAAAGATGTTACATAACCATTCTAAATATGATAGGTTAGTATGAAATCAAAGCTGTTTGGTCATTAATAATCTAGTATGTATGAGCGTTCATAGTTTGATACCCTGCAATAATTTTATTTAATATACGAATTTGAAAAATATATTTTTGTTTATCCCAATTTCTTTGTAATGACTAGTATGTATCGATCACCTTGATTCATTGATTTAATGAGGAAGATCCCCTTTACAAATATTTTAACGGAAGTTTCACTAATTAAATGACTTTTAATTATTTCTTACGCATGTAAACGTAAAATGAAACGTATTGTAATTGACAAATGTCAGTTGACAACAACGGTTGACCAAATTGACATTAGAAGCAGTTTGAAATTAATTTGTTTTGTTTCTTTGTTTAAGTTAATAAAAAATATAGTGCACACTTGTTTAAGAAATGAAGTTTACGACGTGACCATAGTTCTTATTTATTTTTAAGCAAACGTCAAAATGACTTCCGAGGTCGATTTTGCAAAAACAAATGAATTTATACAAAGACGAAAGTTGAGGCTACAGCAGGTTATAATTTTCTATCATATCGTTTAAATAGATAATTATATAAGAAATGTAAAAAAGCTTAGAATTGCATGATTTTTTAGGTTCGGGAACAGTCAAAAGATATTGCTAAGAAAATTCGACAGCGTGCTAAAGTAGAAACTTTGCGGCAAGTGAAAGACATTGATGCACACAAAAAAAAGCAGTACCTTGAATGCCAAAAGCAGTTTGTGGACAAGTTGCAGGAAATTTATGCTAAAGGCTTAGAGGATGTGGGCAACGGTCATAAGAACGCATCAAAGCAACTTCAACAAGGTAACAAGCATTTTGATTAGCTTGAACTATGTATGTATAAGTTTATCTAGAAAGACAGAAAGTTCTATTACTTAGTTTCTCCTCGTTCTATATAAATTTAACAACATGTGATAAGTGAAGATTGCTATACATCTAGCTGATTTGTAAGGTAATCTTAATTTAATTATGAGGTGATTTAAACACTTGTTAGATTTTGAGAAGAAGATTGACAAGTCAAAATTAAGGGGTAAAGAAGCAGTGGCTGAAGTGAGACGAAGAAAGCAGGAAATATTGGATAAGAAAAAAGAGTTGTTAGATAGAAAACTACTAGCTAGGTAAGTGTTATTCACATGAGGATGTTAGTAAGATTTATTTTTTGTTTAATTTATGATGTCATAAAAATAAGGAGGTGAAAGAACTACATTTATTTTAAAATGTTGAACTGATTTTATTTTCATTTTAGGGAAGTGGCTAATGTAATTAGTAGAGAAAAATCTAATATTGTAGCTAAATCTCTAATATCAGACAAGGAGTCTAATTTCACAGCTAATACAAAGGAACCTGAGCACAATAATATCCAAAACAATGTAGTTGAACCTGTTGAGAAGATTGATACGGGAACACAGTTAAATCTAAATGAACCAACCAATGGTTATCAGACCGATATACCAGAACTGTTGTTACCAGAGACTGAAACTATAAGGGAACCAGTTGATATACCAGAGAGACTGGAAAGAACCAAGAGACCAAATCTTTTTGCACTTAGCGACGAAATGCCGTCTAGCTTACGAGGTGGTCCAGTAAACACTCCTGAGTTTCATCAAATGAAGTCAACCGTCAATATAGTGTCTGAACATATACAGAATAGACATCTGCGCCTACGTGAAACAGAGGCAAAACTGAGTAAAAGACAAGACAACGAGTTGCAGAACATTAAACAGACAATAATGCGTACCAGAGCATCGAAACCGAAAGGTAATCCATATGACAATGTGTGCCAAGTCCTGGACAATCAGGCCATCTCAGTTCCATCATGGAAAGCGGAGCAAAATTGTAAATTTTGTGTCAAAACTTCTGTAAAACCTGTTTTCCCCCCTATAAATAGCCGAAGATTTAAATCAATCATTAATTCCTCCATTAATAAGAATATTACATCTACAAGGTCGCCCAAAATATATTTTCCAATGCACAAATTAGAACAAAATGCATTTGCTACTAATGACTCCTACTTAAGGAGCTTCCAACAGCCAGGTGATATAGTGTAATTACTGAAATATTGAAAAGTAAAGTATGCTTGTTTCACTAGTTTATTAAACATTTGAAATAAGATTAGTGTAGATCATACAATTCATCCTTCTGTATTTACATGGTTTTATTATTTGGTTACATGAAATTTTAAAAAAATATTACTTGAAATATGTCATTATCTCTGGCCTTAACCCACTCACAGGGTTTTGTGAACTAAATAAATATTTTATTATAAGGATTTATATACCTTAGTGTTTTGTGGTTTAAGCCACCTACCTGCCAACACTACTTGGATGAAATAAAATTAATCTATATGTTGTATAGTTGCTGAAATTTCAGGACTTCTCTTAGAATGTTATTTATTTCATTGTCCATTTAAATTGTAGCTCACAAAATTGACCTTACATTTAAAATATTACATCCAACGGCGGATCCAGGGGGGGGGGTCGTGACCCCCCCCCGAGCTGGTTCCAGGCCTTAGGTGGACCATTT
>JAOCNA010000023.1:2313862-2327117 GCA_026546675.1 Papilio helenus | reverse complement strand
ACTGGCCTTTCGTCTGGCGTGTTCATGATAAGCACCATGGGACGCCCAGCTCAACTATTGCTTGGATGGCTCCCTGGACCACACATGGTGAAGCCACATCACCGTGATCAACCCTTTTCACGCATCACGCTTCTGCTCAACCCAGGGTATGACCCATCGATGCGGCAATTTGGTGGTCACATGCGTGGTCATTTGGTGCTTGGTATGTTGTTTACCATGTGTCATTGCAAGGGACGGGTTCCATCGGGCAAGACTTGGCCGTCTTGGCGTGCAATCAGTATATATTGCATTTTGTTCATTTGATAGACATGTACAATAATAGACATTAGACCTGTTCGCTCAACTCTCCTAAAAAGAACAAAGTTTAACGATATCGTGGTGCATTTCTATTCTCATATGAACCGCAGCATAAGACAGTAGTTCACATGGTAAATGTAAGCAATTTGTCTAAAGCAATAGGAAGCGAAGGATTATTGATTTAATGGTTCATTGTCAGTTGTCACTTGATAAACGACTCCCGCTGTCTCACAGTCTCGCAACCCCGCATCCAACTGTTTGTTAAGGCGCGGAACGTTAGCGCAATAGAAATTTATTTACAACTAATTTTTTCCCGAGAGTTCGCTCGCGCGGAGTAAAAAAGTGAATAGTCTATGTATTCTTGTAGACTATTTTCTATATCTATACCAATTTATATGAAGATCCGTTCTAGAGACCTACTAACAAACATCCATCCATACATATAAAATAATTAGACAAGTTTTATTCTAGGCTTGAATAATACGTGTATATAGAAAAACACTAAATTAAACTATCATATAATGTCTTCTATAGAAATTATTTTAAAAAATATACCCTTGGACATCTACAATAAACAAATATACATTAATTACTCAGTTTTTAAAGAGTAATTTGTATTTGTACAAAATCCCAAATCACGTGGGGTTCTAGTTAAACAACTGAATTATAAATCTTACATAACATAAACTAGCTTCCTCTTAAAAATGGCAACCCTACACCACCGCGTCTTCCAATATAAATAACTATGGCAAACGGAGAGATCGGTCGACCGCGGAATTTGTAGGCATTTACAATTTAAATGAGATACGGTATTCAGAACAGGTAGGGCTTTAATTTATAGGATTTCCGTTAACATTAATGATACATTGTGATTTATTCCGATGCTCACGCTAATTGAAAAATAATTTAACATTTATTTTAACACACAGTTTTAACACACGCCACCTGAATTAGTAAGTTGGTGAATTTAATTTCGGAGCGTTGCAGCCAAGAATGTGATATTTAATGGCATTTGATTATAGTTTTCCTACAGCAGCTGCTCAAGGGCGGATCCAGCTTTGGCGCCAGGAGTCACATAGTCGTAGTCAAGTCAAGTTTTGATAACAACAGACACAAGTAAAAATGGTCCACCTAAGTCCTGAAACCAGCTAGGGGAGGGTCATGACCCCCATGACCCCCCCTGGATCCGCCGTTACAGCTGCTGCTGCTGCTGCCCCTGCTACTACACTAGTAAGTATTTCAAAGAATTAGAACAAGTTGCCGGCATTAGTTGTTCCATCCTAATATGTTGTCACGGCCTTCAAGAGTAGAGTTAACAGATATTTATTAGACTAACTTGTACCATCTTTTGACCATATCCTCAAGTAGGTGAGATCGTGGTCATGCGCTACCTTAACGAACATAAAGAAGTTGGATTCAGCTTTCTTGTTCCACGTCTACTGAAATCGTCAGTATATGCTGATGATAATCATCATTTTCAATTAGCACCTATAATTATTCTTTAATTTCTAATAATAACAGAAGATTGTAATATATCAATTTCATTTTATTGAAAAATACTTTCCTACCATTTTCACTAAATATTGGTCCTTCGAGTCGGATTCCACAACAAATTCATTTGAAAATACTTTCACAAATGTTCACCTCTAACTCGAGTTCTGCAATCTAAATTTGCTGTCATTCCAATACCGAAGTCCTCAGGGACGTCGGAGAAATTGATTCCTTCAAGTAAATGTTCAACAAATAGCAAAACAGATTAAGAATTTATCGGAAATGATGATGCATTTTGTCAAGTTTAGTGATTTTTGTCGATGGTACTTTTTGAGTATTCAAAAACAACCAACTTACCTTCTTTTTTGTATTTAGATAATTACAATAGTTTTAACTTATAACTTAAACATAAAAAGATCAATAAAATCATAAAATAACCTAAAGTTACTAAATTCACTTAAAAATTTAATATTGAATAATGGTAAACGAAATATAAAACAAAAGACGATCCAATTAAAATAATTAATAAGGAGAATACAAAGTTATCTAATCCAGAATATTATTAAGAGACTAAGTACTTAGTTCTAAGAATCTTAAAATTAAATGGTACATTAAATAATAACATTGTAATTAAGTAAAACTTAATTAAAGGGCCTAAATTCAGGATGTTGATTTATACTGTACACTTCAAGCGAGACCGCATAATTTATTTAAAGGAAACATTAAAAAAAAAGAATTGTGAGTATTTTGAGGCAGGCGTGGGCAGCGAAATAGCCAATTAACTTTGAGAACGAATGCACGCTACGCCACCCCTAGAGTATAAAGTGTCGGAGCTTAGTTTGCTCTGGCAATGGCTATGCTCGACTAAATTGTGTTGGGTTTCCGAACAAGAGAATTCTGACATTCTTTCGAAATTCAAATCAAAACCACATAATTTGATATTTTAAGAGAGTGTATAATACCTGTACCGATTGAAAAAAAGATGTCAGTCTAAAGTCAGTTACACACGTTAAATTTTATATGATAGATCGGACTGTCCAGATAAATTTGAGCGTGTGTAGCGGCCTTAACGATAACAAGTGACTATCCTTTCAGAATTTGGTCGTCCATTGATCCACCCCCTAATGATAGCACCAATGATCGGTTCCTTACAATCTCCATTACGTAACATTAACCATCATATTCTGGAAAGCCTACTAAAACAAAATATTTTTTTTTATAATAAGAGGTGACAAAAAAGCAAGTGGCCATTTGAATTCGCCAGAATACCGAAGTGAGTGGAACTTGCTAATAGGCAAATATAAAAACATTCACTCACAACTATTTTGTACGTATAAAACTAGCTCGTAAAAAGCAAACAGCAAAATAAAAAATGTTGTGTTTAATTTGTCTGCGCCCTATTTATACAGCGTAGAAAGCGCCCCGCATAATTCATGTGGTGATTTGCAATGAAATTCGCTTCACAGCGTCTGTTTAAGCCACGTTAAAGCGACTGGCTGTGTCCATTTTAGTTATTAGTTACTTAAGTTTCTTTCTAGCTCGAAGTATGTCTTTAAGATACTATAACTATAGTTTATCAACATATCTCCAAAAATCTTTTACTTTAATGTTATTTGAGAAACTATTAACAATACAACTAATTTAACAATTCAATAAAGGTCGCCAACATGTGTTGCCTATTGGGCCAGGTCGCCCGGTGCAATACCACTATCACAAAGAAAATAGACGAGAAGCAAAAGCAATTGAAACTTCCGTCTGAGTGTGTCGGAGGCCAAATATTAGTCCATATGGGGTACGGAAGAATTGGACTACGGAGGGGAGAAACCTCTTTCTGTGGGTCACCTCCTTCGTCTAATAAACGCAACGCAATCTACAATTGTAGATATATTCAGGTAAATGTTTTCCACCAAAGATAAAGAAACAAAGGACAGCTTTAAAGGTAGAAGAATGTGAAAATAATGTAGATTAATTAAGTGTAGATTAAGAGTGAAGAAGGAACTGACTTCAGATATGACAACTGATAGAAATGTATAGAATTAGTGTGGCTGGCCTCGTTGTAAGGATATCCTTAACATTGTAATTCATATCGTGAATGTTTAACACTATTTAATAAAATGAAGTTCATTTAAATGTTCATCTCATTGTCTCGTATAAAATTAAATCCACAGCACAGTCGTTAGAATAATACTCTAGTAACGTCTACTCAAACTGCGCAGACTATGTGTAGATTACAAATGTTACACTTGGGAATAATACTCTATTTAATTACTATGTGCTCTGTGATACTGCTTAAATGAATTAAAAAAAAGTTTTAATCTCTGTCTATAAATACACTGTGTCAGACAAGAATCTTACTAATATTATAAATGCGAAAGATAATATAGATAGATTGATTTTTGTTAGAGTTTCTAGCCTAAGCAGTTGAACGGATCTCGATGAAATTTGGCATAGATGTAGAGTATGCTCTGAAAGAACACATAGGTTACTTACTTTTTAATTCCACGCAGACGGTGTCTCAGGCGAAAGATAGTACATTATAATTGATGAACACTTAAAGACTCGTGATTATAAATGCCATCTAACTGATGAACTCGAGCTGATCTTGACACATTTTTACTTATCTATTGTTACAACCGATCTAAGTATTACAATATCAATCCGTTGTTTAGTTTCGAGGGCGATAGATCGTTGGTGATTTTGTACTGTCTTCTATACAATTTAATTATAATAATTTTTGGATTGATTGTACGGAACGAACATTGAATTCGGCCGACAAGCGCATCTGTGCGATATGATCAAAAACGATCCCTCTAAAATTCATTGTTCTAGACATTGTCGTACTTTGTGATAATTTCAATAAGAATTTAGTTGAACGAAATAAAAATGTTTTAAAAGAACACGCCGTGGGAAATTAAGAATTAATTGCGTTGGAACAAGACAATCAGCTTAGGGGATATTTTCTAAATAAATAATTGTTTTCTATCCCTAGCGTTTCGGATAAAAAACCTTTTATTTTCTTCTAAATATATTCATTTGCCTCTGTTATAGCTACAATGGGTTCATTCGAAATATATTACGATGTAAATCCTGGTTACTTGCATTTTTTTTCTTAATTTTGCGCGGACAGAGTCGCGGCCGAAAGCTAGTAATATAAATACGAAAGTTTAGATGGATCGATGTTTGTTAGAGTTTGTAGCCTAAACTGCTTAAAGGGTCTCGATGAAAGTTGGCATAGACAGAAGATAGTCTGGAACACATAGGCTACGTTTTTTTTTTAATTCCACGCGGACGGAATCGCGGGCAAAAGCTAGTTTAAAATAATAATTTAATAAGAAGCCAAATAATTTAATATTTCAAGTTTAGTTTTATATTTATTGCTATTCTTTTATTTATGTATAAATTAAATTTGAATAATTTGACATTTCATGTTTTACTTACCGCGCAAATTAAAATAATAATTATATAGCAACAAAAATGTCAAAACATGTTATGCAACCTGTGAATATCCTAATACCTTTCTATCGTCTCTGTCTCAACAATGCATTTAAGCTGACGAACTTAAATTTATGAAGATTACAGGAAAGTGACCCGCGGGCGCGGGTCGTTGTGCCTCTCCAATACTTTAAACATATTTATGACTATTGGCGCCAAGTGACATGCGACGTAAAAACAAAGGTTATGCATTGCTTATACTCGTATATGTTATTAGTATGGAAACATATTCAAATTATGCATCCGATGGGATAATAAAGAAAATAATAAATGCTTGTTTATGGTTACTGGTAAGTTACGTAAACTATATGGATATGCGTACTTATCGCATTTACATCTGAAAAAACATTTTAACGAGAAAAACTACAGATTAAAGGTCGGCAGAGTATCTGATAAATAGAAGTATCAAATTCATATGTAGTGAAAACAAACTAATTAAACGATTTGTATTTCAAGATTGTGCAAAAATGATAGAGATCAGGGAGGAGTGGTGGCGACCCGTGAAGCGGAGCATTGCTACATGATGAACATAATATCTGGAAAGACTGAAACAACGTAGGAGAATAAGAATTTAAGACAGTAACTTCAAAGAAGTGGACATCTTTTTACTCATTACATTGTAAATATACAGTTACAAATAGAAGATTCATTAAAAGCTACAGAATTAATGATGACGCAAGAGGGATCGACTCAGATAAATTCTAATTATAGGAATCCCTGCGAACTTTTTACCTCTTTGATGAAAAAAATGATTGCAGGAGGACGAATGTTATCGTCTGTTCATATCAATTATGATGAATATAAGTTCAGAATTTTACATCATACAATTTTATTGCTATGATAACATTGTGTAGCTTACGAAGTGTAATCCTAGCTTCAGATCCTGTTACAGTTGCAACTGACAGCAATTAATTTAATGTACGCCTCAGAATATACTCTGCAGCTAGCTCCTAGGTAACGTCTGCAAAATCTAGCTCAATAGTACATGTAATTTTCGTATGATGCTATAATCTATCTAACTTCAGCCATAATTACGTCGCCTTATATATGTGGTCGTTAGAATAATAGAGCTATTTTTCGCGAAAAGATACATAAAACTTTTACAAAGAGATATGAAGGTAGAATAATAGAATTAGAGTTTACTGATATAACTCAAACAGTAAGCCCTCAATGGCAGCTACACGACGTGAAATGGGGGTTCGCCAGTAAACAAAGCCTCGGAGCTCGATTTATTGGCTGAATTCCTAGATGCGAAAATTGTTTTACAATAGCAAAACAAAAGCAGATTTGGATGTACGATACCAATTTGATAGAAAAATCTACTTCTATGTAGATTATTGAAATATTTCCAAACTTAACACCATATCAAAAAAATACGTCCTACCCGCGGCCGTAAAAATGTTTATGGTTGAATACGTCTATTTGGACATTCTTAGCAAAATACATAAGTTGCAACGTTCGAGATGGTTCAAGAACGTTTGAATAAATTCTTGTTATGTCAGAGCGTGCACTATACAACCTTTCCTTGTACGTGAATGCAGTATTATGAAGTTTTTAACGTCGTAAATTCATTTTCATCATTTAAGCTACATGTTTTATTATAATACGCATCAATAACTATAAATAAATAAGGTTTATATTAATAATGTGACACTAATCCGCGGGTCATCGTGTTCCGTATAACCAACAAATACCAGAATCACATTTGAAATTCGACGCATTGTCGTCGAACCTCCGAATTAGGCAAAATAAATTAATAAATTAGCGTAATACCATTCAATATGTTTTTACGTGAAAACCTTCATCAGAAGCTCTGTAATGCTCGCGTGCCGGAATTATTTATTAGGCAATAAAACCTACGAAACTTTTTTGAATTGATAATACTTTTTACAACAAAAAAAAATCTTCAATCGATACTCGTTGCGTAAGTACTTTGTTAATTTTCATATTTAAAAAAACCCTATTCAATTTGTTTACTCAGGTTGTATTTTAATCTTATAAGAGTAATTGAAGCTTTGCTTATTAATTACACAAACAGTAATACCTATTTACTACGTATATCTTGAGCAAAGGAACATTAACAGGGCCGTACTGGCCATGTGTCAGTGTCCCATATATCTTTGAACATACAACGTCTATCAATTACGTTACCGTGGGCGATATATTGTCGTCGAAGTGCCGTAAGAGATAAAAAAAATCAATAAATTAGCGTAATGGCGGCTACGAATTCAATTATTAGTTAGATCTCATCGTCAGGAGCCGTGTTTGGTCGCGTGCCCGCATAATTTATTAGGCAATAAACATTGAACTTAATGCAAATGCATATAACATTGAATTATTCATTTTCCGTAAAGACATCAAAGTGAATACAACTCTGGAGAACCTTGTTTGAATAAGGAATAATAAAAAAAACGATTTCGGCTTTCGGTTATATTTTAATCGCAGTAATTTTCCTTAGCGAAATGTTATTTTAGAAAAATGTTTGCTACTACTGAAAAGACTTTTTTTCTCCGACGTAAATTAACTCAGTTAATTTATGAAGATATCTGGTTTACTACAATAAACTAAAAAGTAAATACCATATCGTAATCTACTTTAAGCAAAAATATGCAATATAATTCGGTCTTCAAGATTTTCAGTATTAAATTTACTTGTCGGTATAACTTCGTAAAGTTCTTGCGGCGCAGGTATTTCGAAGTCACCTCATTTCTCTTTATGCAATCAGGGAGAGCCCGGACTGAGACCGTCTCAAGGGACGCAGTGCTATTCTACGGAATAATCTCTCCAGCCGATATCTGTTAAAAGAGGTAAGTTTTTAATAACAAAAATGCGCCTGACAATTTAAAATCACTAAAAAAATTGCATTTCTTTTTCCAAACTAGTTATAAGTTATTGTTATGGGACTTTATTAATTATTAATTATGTGAAACTAATAAGCTAGAGATTGCGATGTTGCGAATTGCAATACTATACTAAACTAGTACAACAAAAATAACCTATAAATACAAATGTCACATGACACAAGGAAACCATTAACAAGAAGTAA
The DNA here is from genome assembly GCA_026546675.1 of Papilio helenus. NCBI lineage: Eukaryota > Metazoa > Arthropoda > Insecta > Lepidoptera > Papilionidae > Papilio > Papilio helenus. The sequence continues at coordinate 2,318,791 of JAOCNA010000023.1, read as the reverse complement.
AGACGTTTATTGACCTTCATTAAAAAATAAATTCGCAGCACGGAGCGGAAACGGTGGCCTTTCATTGTTTTTGCAACCGTGAGTCATTCACGTAATACAACTCGCACAAAAGTCGCCATTGAATGTGGTCTAGATCCAGTCTAAGTCGTTAGACATCACAAAAACTAGTATCAATTATAGAGACCTTATAGTGTACAGGATGTTCTAACGTGTTATATTAAATTGATGAACTTATAAAAGCGTCATTAACGTGTGATCACATTTTTAAGATAGGATTATGAAATTTGTTGATTGCAAGCTCTGTCTACTTCTGCTTGAAATTGTACAGTTATGATTTTTAAGCAACGAAAGAAAATTGCGGACATCCAATTTATTAATATTTTACAAAAATCTGTAGTAGTGTTAAATATAAATGCCAATATAATGTTTAATTTTAACCAAAGAAGATTACGAGGATTTAGTAAGAGATTTTTTTATTAAAATATCGTACACAAGGTCACTTACCGCCCTTCGAATTATGTAAAACAAGAGACAAGTGATTCATCGTTCATTCACATCGAATGTCATGTCCATAATAAGTTGCGAAGATCAATGTCAATTGTTTATCCATTCAATCAATGAATTATAATTAGTGGTCGTTATTATGGTGGTGACCATAAGAAAGACGACTCTATTTATGCTAATAACAAGGTCACAATTGTGGTCATAAGTTGCAAATGATATATTATTTTTCGCGGACATGTTTGCTATTGTTTGTGACCACGTAAGTTGTCATTTGTTTTTCCCTGGAGTGTCTCCTAGTAGTTTTATAATTGCATAGATGATGAATATGCAGATAATAGATGCTTAATGATACTCGTTCAAACAGCTACGGAGGTATTAAAAATTATTACAACGACCACGGGATAACAGGACCAACAGTTCTTCCATCACTCTGGCATGCGCAGCTTGACTGGACATGGCAACGCACTAGAGCCCCATGATGGGGGACCATTGGTGCCAGGAATTGCACTGTGCTTGCAAGCTGCACGTTTCCTCTATGGCAACAATAAAGACGCGTGATGAAGAACTCTTGGTCAGATCCCTTCACCTGCCCCTATAGGATTGAGAACACATCTCTGAGGATGGCCAGGTTGGCGCACCATTGTGGCCAGCAAGGCCAAGAGTACTAAGGACACACATGCAGCTGGCAGCGAAATCCATGTCCTCCTGGAGCATACTGTCCCACCTCTCACATACAGAGGCATTCCAGCGAACTATACAGACGTGGAGATCATCCACCCCCGGTCGTTGCCATGCATTTATCCGTGTTGCTGATCTTAGAATTTCCGTGGAAATGGCTCATGACAAATACCGTTAGACTAGAAAAAAGGGACCTGCCCGCTTTAAGTGGTATAAAAGGTATTTTCAGGTTCATCTAATCCCAACAATGGATAGAATAAGGCGTTTCATTGACCATTGTCGAGGGTCAAGGATCTCAAAAGGATACGACCGCAGCCGTCACACGCGCCTATTGCTGGTATTGTTCATTCAGAATGGCTTGTCAACAGAGCATATGGCTGGGCAGAACGAACATCTGTGTATGTGCACTTTTTCTCTTGGGCTGCCGAGACTCAAACAAAACTGACTCTACCAGATCAGGGAAATCACAGTTATGGTCATTACAACTATCACAATTCAATTCTTTATTTCCATTGCTTGCAGCATGACCTAAACCTGATAACTGGAGCAAACTTGCCACAGCTCATGAATCATCCAAACACTCTGTGATGGAATGGGGCTGGTACAAAGAGGCACTCCAGGGCTGGCTGGTCTTCATGTCAAAATGCCATGCTGGCTCACTTACTAAGGCCATGGTATGTCAAGACAGGTCCAATAGTTTATCATCCATGGGACCCAATACAGCTGGGAAGAGAGAACACAGGTGCATGGTATGGCATTGCTTTGGAGGATGATCCAGGACACTGATACTGTAGAATGAGTATCTGGAAGCGTTTTGTACCTGGGCGAGCTCCATGACGAAACTGTACAAGTCTTCCTTTTCCAGAACTTTGACGGATATCAGAAATTCTGGATTACGCTACCGTGTCTTCAGCCTGCAAAATTCCGCACACCCCAGGAAGCTACAGTGTGGCGGCATGATATGACAGTGTACTCTGAATTAGTGCTAAGCAACCAGTGCTATCGTTCTTATATGTAAAGCCTTTATACCCATGATAATGATTACTAGTATGTTGTATATTCCCGCATAATAGAAGCATGTATTATTTGCTGTGATTTGGCCCTTGCATACACGGCACCGGCCCTGCATCCCTTGCTGCCCCCAGTCCTTCCACCACCCACTTCGGCCATGAAGATAACTTGATTCTACATGGCTTCAAAGAGCCGAAACTTTCAACTTTTATCCTATTGTATCCAAGGATCTCAACATGATTGACATGCTTGGTCCTAGTGATGGTCTCCCTCCACGGAAAACAGAACCACCCGTGTATAAATTGATATCGGTTTTCGTCGGTGCTGTTCCATTTCCAAATCCTTCCCTCATACAGTATCCAAGATGGCTAGCTAATCCTTGGTGTCCTTTTCAGGAGCGTTTCTTGCCAGTGGCGATTTCTCGTTGTTCTTGGCGACCCAAGATAGAATCGCAGCCAACTTCCGCAGTATAACATATGCCCCTTTAATCTTAGCTTCGTTCAGCTTGGGTCACTCCATTGCTTTGCCACTGGTTAGTCCATCCATACACCTTATCAGGCCATCGGACATGACGGTTGAGTGAGAGATCTGCAGTATGGGATACTTAGCGATCGATATGGATGTAAACCTGTACTTATCCATGCATATCTGCTTTTTGCTCTGGGATGCGCGGTGTCGTATGTGTCTGCAGACTGCATTACCGCTCCTGCTTTGACTGACTCCCATTACACAGGGGTCTGACGAGTTACTTTCCATTATTCTTGTTCGGGAGACTTATTTCTGGTGTTGGAGGGGCTGGCATGCTAGACATTTTCATGGTTCTCATCTGTGGTAGGTAACAAAGTGATTATACACGCTTCTAAATGCTAACTGAAAGGAACAGAATTGTATAATGTGGAGGCCGTTACCAGACTGCGAGGATACATCATGACAACTAGCATTCTCGGAAGAAGTTGCGGCGGACCAATTGGTGGGCTCTTGACAGATTACGTTGGCTGGAGATGGTTTGTCGTTTGCTCCAATTGGGTGAATCCAGACTGACAAGAGCTACCTAGGTCCTTGGCAGGTCAGACCCCTATAGCTATTGCCTGTGCATTCTCAGCATGGTGGTTATTACCCGCCGGTAATACGGATAAACAACCCGCATATCATGAAAGGACGCTCTTACAGAATCTGGATGTCCCGGGCATTGCATTCCTTACAGCATGTATGGGATCGGCAGTTCTAGTCCTTGACTTAGGGGGGCAGACGATTCCATGGAACCACCCATTGGTGTCCTTCTCCGCCACCTTTGGCTGCTTGTCTGGTGTAGCATTGTTTATCAACGAGTGGAAGCGCAAGGACATCAAACTGCTCCCCCCGGATCTTCTTTTGAGGCCCGGGTTACGTAGCGTATATGTCGGACAAATCCTGTTCAATTGTGCCATTGATGGAGTGAGTATCCGGAACATGAACCCAGTCCCAGAGGCCGAGCAAATATATTAATGCAAAGCCTTCTACGAAAGATCTTGTCGAGTCTAGGTCCATATTTTGCATGGACCGAGCGTTTAAGCGCCACAGCTACTGCAGTGAGACTTTGGCCACAGGCTCTCGGCGGTGCAGCTGGCGCATTGACTGCCAGTCAAATAATAAGCAGGTGCATGCAAGGTGAAATACTTACATCGATAGGACATCCGTTAACACTCGATCAGGACACAGACACATACCAAAACATCGATTATTGGAGCATTGATTTCAGCGTTCTCATATCTGCTCATGTCAGTGCAGTGGGCAGATGGAATCGACGGCGCTGAAATAGGATACACCTTAACCATGGGTGTCGGGAGTGGAATGTTTTGTGCTGGACAGTTCGAAGCTCTTATAGAGAATGCACCTGCAGGCCAGCGTGCTACTGCTACTGGGTTATACTATCTCTGTCAGCAGGTGGGGGGTATCTTGGGGACAGCCCTCATGGCTTCCCTGACACAAGGCTTCTTTCGCCGCGAATTGCTCGCATATACTGTGGGCATTGCGTCAGTCCAAAGACAAAAGGTTTGTAACTCGTAAAGTACCAGAATGCGACTAACATGGAGCTGAACAGTTTGTGGAAATGATCACACGAGGACCGAGATATGTAGATGCGTTCCCAAACAGTGTCCAAACCGCAATCAAAGAATGTTACCAACAGGCATACAGCCATGTTATCAGTGAGTTCCTACTCAAATAACCCGAGCTTTACGGTAATCGCTTACGAAACTTAGTTCTCTCCCTGGTTTCCTTTAAGATGTAAAAACCGATCATTTTATATCATTGTTTCATATTCACCGGTATTTTAGCCAAACAAAGAAATCACGTAAAAAGGAACGAGTAAAATGACGTAATGGGCACGCACTAATGCATCTAAATTTGATTTAGTAGCGACCAGCAATAAAGTCATTATTACCATTTCCTTGACGGGGGTGCGTTGATAACTTGAAAATGGCTCCCGTTACTATCAACCTTCGTCACTCATTACAAATTCCTCAAATAAAGTCATTTTGAGGGCGATAAGTCATTTGTCAGTATTTTAGGGTTAGATAGTTACTAGATGCATTGATAACCAATAAGTTAAACTGTAAGTCAAGTATTTCCGTATTAATAATTCTTAGTTTGAATAATATTTAGCCTAGCTCAGTGTTGATATCCCTAGCAGACGCTGGAACGACAAGCCGCAGGCGCCGCAACGTGGCTAGTTCCGTGTATATAGCATCCGACATG
>JAOCNA010000023.1:2211995-2229353 GCA_026546675.1 Papilio helenus | reverse complement strand
TTACTACCACTTCGGAAAGCGTTATCGCTGGGAGAAGAAGTGGCGGAAGAAACTCCAGCAACGCTTCTATCATTAATAGGAGAGAACCTTCCTGCTATGAGACCGTACCATACATCTAAACTGTCAGAATTGAGCGTATATAGCGGGCTTAATCGTTTTCGATCTTTCGCGAATTCGAAAGGTTTGTTTTCTATGTCAAGGAATTGTATCGAGCGGTGGCGTAACATAATTGCCTCTGCTCTCCTAGTACTGTCGAAGTTTACGCTATCATAGAGTGCGGCCCTGTCTACTACGCGATTGAAGCGAATATTTAAAAACGAAAGAAACATTCATACGTACAAGTTTGTGCGCTAGGGCGGGTATGAACCGTCGGCATCTCAGAAATCTGAGAAGATATGCATCATCCATTCGCCGCGGGTGACATTCGCCTCTTTCTGCAATACACTCGAGTATATATATCACCAAGTGCAATATAGACAAAGGATATTTTATTATAACAAAAGAGATTTACTTAGAAGAAAACAAAATTATTGTAACAAAACAAAAGAGACAACGGATATTTTAATGTAACAAAAGAGTCTAATTGATTTCTGACAGAGGTAAAAATTAAAACAAAACGCTCTGCATTTTTATCCGATTGTCTTTTGGGACTAGGGTATCATCTCACCGTACACCATATTCCGGAGCTCTTCTATCGCGTGCTGTCTCGTGCGGGGGTCTTCATTGCAGTTGCGGCGCGCGTGCTCCTCGAACTCCGGGTCTTCGAACCTGCTCACCTCCGCCGCGAATGCTATGTCGATGAACGGCATGTTGTCCTGGTAGAAAGGAACCTTTTAAATATCCCGGAATTATCCTATAAATGCTCTGTTTTCCTTGTCTTTTGAAGTTATTTTATGTTTGTTTTTTATATGCAAAGAGCTATTTCAACAAATAGCAATATGTAAGCAATTTTGTAAACTGCGCCACCATAATCAACGAGTGTACGTTAAGTCGTTAAATGTAATGGCAGAGAAAGTTACTGTGCAATGTTTGTTGTGAGAATTGTTAGTCACTAGTTGAAGAAAACTAGAAATAGTTACATTAAAACAAAGACATTAGTGCATTTAAAAACTGTAAAAATCAATGGTTAAAATTAAATTTAGAAAATACATAAAATTAATTGGAAATTGAGTACTGAAATCTTTGCAACTTGAGTTTGGCCCGTAATATTCATGTTTTTTTACGTGTGTAGATGCACTGTATACTGGCAACGAACCTTGTACAAACGTAACTAATAACTCTAATAAATCCACATTATTTTTTAGCTATGCCATGATGTGTTGCAAGTGACTGGTAATTTTCCTATAAAAGGCTGTTCACCTCGACTGTACATGGCAAATCAAATATTTCACATAGTACAAGTTATTGATAAAATCAACTACTATTTACGATTATTTGGAGAAACATTTTAATTAAATATGCTAAGAAACCTAACGCATAAATGTTACATACGAATAAGTAGTATGTTTTTCCAAGAGACTGGGGTATGAAAACATGTTTCGTCAGTGGAAACTCAAGGATCTGTTACAAGAAACCGTTAATTCAATTGTTTCATGTAATTAATAAGATGTTTTTAATTTGTACAAAAATAAACATATTCTTAGAACTGAAAAAAGTATCTGTTAAATTATTTTTAACTTTTTTTTAATACTTTTTAATGTTTCGGGTGCATTAAAACGCATGGGTCTTTAATACTACTTAGCGTACAGACTAAACATATCACAAGACCTAGTAGATCTTGATAGTATTTTCTAACCTAGGTCTAAACTAGAAATACATTTGCACTAGATCTACCAGGACTTCATGAGCTAATAGTTAGTTGCGATCTTGAATGCAATTTTATATTGTATTCATTTTATAAACCGCTGATTTGTAAAAATGCAAATCTATGGAATTGTAATTTATACGTAACATATTTTGGTTAAGTTTGATTTTTAATACTTTAGTTAGTGTACAATTAATCGAAACAAAAATAATTTGATAAATTAATTATTGTGTTTGAAGCTTCAGCTCAGTTCTGACTGGTACCTTTAACTGAACAGTTCGATAGTTCGACTGTTCAATTATAACTGTCAGAACTGAACGTCTATAGAAGGATTTAGCAATTTAGGTTAATTTTATTTTTCAATAGCTATGTTCATATTTTCACTAGGACTTTTTTTTAATTTATTTTCATAACAAAACAAAAATTGATATTTTTGTCTGTCGTAAGAACCTGATTGGAATCTATCATCAATCTTCTTAATCAGTGTAACGTAACGATCAACATTGAATTTTCTAATAACTGCAATGGTCGTAAAAATGGAACACTTTCGTTTAATAACTGTACTAGTTGACTATTTTTTGGTCTGCAGTAGCTTTCACATGAGAACACAATAAGCGGAGAGTTATGAATCTTTGAGACACGGCATAAATAATTACTTTCCTCACTACAACATAACAAAATTAAATTGTATAAATATACTACTACCTCACTTATTTACCTTGTACTTGTACTATCTATAGTAGGTGTCAAAAATATCTAGATTTTCTGCAGTACATTTCAGATTTCAGATGTCGTCTGATCTAGTTCACTGAAAAAATCATATATGCCAAAGTGGTAGAAATCGAACTCATGTTTTGGTAAATTAATACAAATAATAATACGGTACAAAAAACAGATGTCATTCAAATCATCGGGATAGTTTATTAGTATTTTTAAATATGTCCATAATGTTTTGTTGAAAGTCTATGGTATAGATAACTTTTTGACCTTAATCAAAATAAATATTGGAGATATTTAACGGGAATGATGTTATTTTTAATCAACATAAACAAAACAATAATGGTATTGTGAAGGACATAGGTAAAAACGAATGAACTGAGCACTAGTACATACATTACATAAATAATTACGCAGTAAGAGTATCAGTTACCTGTTACCGACAACGCAGTTCTATAATCTTATTTGAAACAATACACTACGGTAATAACTATGAAATACTATAAAAAAAACTATTTAAACATCACAAATAACACTACACTTCACTATTACAGTTAAGGAACTATGCAACGAAGTTAAATGTTGTTTTTATTTTTTTTAAATGACATTCTATATCACCAGCATTATTTTTTTTCAACTGTCAATTGTTACTTTAGTCAAAGATACTTATAAAAATATGTAACCTGTTATAACGATTTCGAATATAAAATTTAACTTTGTATAGGACGGATGTGAACGACTGTTTCCACGGACGGCTGATTGCGGTATAAAATTAAAATAAAGCGCCGAGCCTAAGCCTCTGAATACAGATTAATGTGAAGGACAGAGATTGCGAAATTATTTAAATTAATATATTCGCCTGCCATTTAAAATATCTCTTAATTTAAGGCCTATATTTAACGTAACTTTCAAAACCACAATTTTTTTTAATTTATATACGCTATTAAGTATTCCATTTGTTTCATACGATAATGGTTTTATGTATTAAAAATTAACGGTTTTTTGTTAATAATTATTTTTTGTTTTTTTTTCGTTAAAAAACTTGTATATTATTTTAATTCGTGAAAGTCTCTATATTTGCTTACACTGTGTATTGACAGTATCAACAAAACAAGTTTGTCGTGGTCAAAGAATCGGTACATGATATATAGTTTAACGGTTCTTATCAATACTCTTGGCTTATTTGTATATTATTTAAACACTCTTGTGTGCTTAAATGTTTACATATATTTATGTAAACATTTATTCACTTGATACTTAAATACTAATAAAACGTATAAATGTAATAAGGCTACTTACCTGCTAAGTTTTCTTTTTTAATACTCGCGGACAAAGACGCGGGTAAAAGCTAGTATCTATGTAAATCCTTATTAACTAACACATCAACGAATCGTCCACATAAGGTCAAAACTAGTTTTTTGAACAAAATAATTTTTGTCTTTTTAACGCTGTACTAGATCTATTTATTTCTGAACTTACCACTTATTGTGTTACAACTACATATATGAGTATAATGTAAGTAACAAACGGACAGCTCTAATTGCTAGGACCTAGGAACTGAACGTTTTTCACTGATTTCTGTTATTTGGCTTTATTAAATTACTAGCTGTTGCTCGCGACTTTGCCCAAGTGAAATTTCAATACATACAAAAATACAAAACTTTCCTCTTTATAATATTGGTATAGATTAACTGATAATTGGCTGACAAATGGCAACTTTACATTTACATATCTAATATATTTTTTTTTATATTTCATAACATTATACCATAAAATTATGAAGTCTCAATGCCGCATTCAAAGTTGTTAATTGGTCATTAAGTGGGACAATGTTGTGTGAAACCTAAAAGGAGGTATTTAACGTCTCTGAGTGCATATGCCATTCAATTACATGTTTACATAGTGCAGTTTTTATATTGAAAGTATTGTCTTATTCGTTGACACAAAAATAACATACGAAGACAATTTTATTAAAACTTCAGGTGAATGTTCCAAAAAAAGGTATTCACTTTCCAAAACTACAACTTTCTCTTTAAACGTCCATAAGGGAAGTAGGATGTACGAGTAGATTAAAGGTCACGTCGTTCTTAATCGAGAGTTTGTTGCTAGGGGACAATGAGACGTTTAATGTGAATTTCCACTGGCCCTTCTCTCATATAAAACGTATTCTCATCTCACTCATTCTTTTTGTAAAAACAGAGATAGCAATATGGTGTTCTAAAGGTCTTACGGCAGTAGAATAAATAATAATGTTGCATAAAATAATTTATTGTTTTACACACAACTAATCTATTATTAATTTAAGCGCCATCTATCAATCGAAGATTAAATCAACTACAAGATACTGATTTTTGTTTATATCCTATCGTTTATAATATAGACCTAGATAAATTGAACTTATCAAGCTTAAGTCCTTAAATAGGCCTAAAAAAACCTCGTCTAATGTCAGAAACCGTTAATTTTTGACATCGCAACCGTTATTGAATTTTGTTATTTATTATTCTTTCATATAAGTTGATGATTTTATGCTATCACAGTTTTCTATTCATCCTCCTGTAAGTACTGTGATACACTTGATTTTATGGAACAATTGTTATTGTCTGATAACCCTAGACCTTCGCAGAAGTAATTGAGATAATGCATCGATAAAACTCGTCTAGATGTGTCGTTAATTGATTCTTTAGTACAAGGGCAGTCTTGTATTGTTACTTGTTAGTCGAAGTATCGCGTGCTCAGCCGGCCATTTGCCGCGAGCGCGTCTCGGAGGCTCAGTTTGCGTGCTTCGTAGCGTGGCGTCGTTTTTGCGCTCTCTTTGTTTTATTGTTTTCGTTTGCTCGTATAAAAAAACGGCGCGTCCGTCATTGTTCGCTCGCCTCTCGTCTTCGGTTTGTTAAACGCCTCGGGCGGTTTCTCGGAGCCGATTCCGTTGCATTATAATAGCATTATTAAACGCTACGGTAATAGACTACGTTTTTTGCCTTGTTAGCGGGTCTATTCAGACTTTTTTGAGGCGAGCATCGTAAACATCTGCGTTAATTGTCGACGATGAAAGATAGTCGTTCTCGGTACTGAACTAAATCATTCATTCTACAATGGGAGCGAATAAAGATTGCGTCTATCGGTGAAACGAGGGTCCGTATTAGCATAAGGACGCGGTGGCTCAAGTCCGCGGCCCAAATAAAGACGGAAAGTAATTTACATATGCAAATGGCGTGTCGTTCCCATGCAAATACGTGCTCGGTTTATTACAAACGGCTTAATGATGGCCGGGATCCAGGCTGGCGCTGTGCTGCCGAGTCGCCGCTATTTGTCTTCCAATCACGACGAAATGAGGCTAATGTTTAATCTTCATCTGCGGTGTTATAACAATTTGTAGGCTCCTTATGTTTGTTTTCACTGGATAGCTTCAATCATTCATTGATATTAACATGTTACTTAACTTTTGTTACAATTTTTAGAGATCCAGCTTTGATATTCTTTAAATGAAAATAAAAAAATACAACACTATGTAATGTTTTATCAAATAAAATACCTAAGCTTTTGTAGTAATAGGGGGCTACGGTTTCGTAACTCCTCGGCTAGCGCATATTTTGCGAGAAGTTACGTAAATGTACAATAGTTATATATCGATGGTTACAAGGTAAAAGAAAAAAGAAACCAAATACGTAAAACGATATTGAAATTTTGCAAACAAATTACGTTATAAATTATTCACGATGTTTATAAATCCCCTTATAAATGTATTCGTTTGTAAGACAGCCATAAAATCACACGAGCCGTTGATAAATATTTATTGGATGCTTACTTTTTCTCCGATAAGGCTCCGAGACGTCAATTTAGAACTGAGCCTATAAGGATAATGAATTCAAACAAAGCTTCTTAAACCTAAAACGGAGCCACTCCAAGACTAGTACATGCTTGTATAAAAAGTTACTACAAATTTTGATCCTTACTGTAGGAGGTCTAAACAGTTCATATCACAATACTAAATATACTTAGGGTTTAATTTCTTGTTTTAGTTGTAGAAGTTAAATCTTATTTTTATTTATTTAATACTTTATCTTAATCTTAATCTTATTTATTCAAGTATTTAGGATCTACCTCAGACATTTAGTTAATGCGTTTCGTAATATTAAATGTAAAGCTTCTCATCAAACATACAACGTAATATTAAGGGATAAAAAGCCTCGCCATAGTCGGAGCTTTTGAAAACAAAATAACTTTTTTTATTAAATATTTAAAGCTGGCCGCGACGGCGACAACGGTAGGGTAGCGACAGGTAACACCGCGTCCTCCATTCAGTTCCCGAGGCCGGAGAGCTCGGAAAATCCCTCGTTATTACGAGAATATGTCGACTTGTATTACGGATTTTAACATCATGAACGTGCCAAGTTTTCACTTTCTATTTGCATTTAGAACTTACTTAAATATAGTAATAGAATATTTTTACAAACCAATGACGAATTTTAAATTCTCCAATAATAGAATATAGATAATAATAAGACCACACACAACGTAAGTTGTTTTCAACAATGTTTTATCAATTTAATTATAAAATGTAAAAGAATACACAAATAATTATAAAGTACTAAAAGAAAGAATCGTTTGTAAAATGTACTAAGACCGGTCAAGAGAACGTGAACCTCAAAGATAACCCGGCGATAGGGGACGCGGCGGTCTAACGCGCGCTCGCGAAACTGGAGAATTATCAGCACCTTATCTGCTGTTAATTAATACTGCCCAGCAAATAGATCGGTCGAATTCTATCGGTAACCCGGACATTGATCTAACTGCGGTGTTTAATCAAATTCCGGTGGGAATGCCCTGAGTTTAATCGGAGCTTATTGAACACTGCAAGTGTACCGCAAAATTTTGTTAGCTATTCCAATGATATTGACGGTCATTCGGTTCTGGCATATTCGTAGCTAAGCAATAGTAGAGTCAATCGTATATGATGAATCTGTAAAAGAATGCATACAGTCTCTTCTTTAAGTCATTTTGAATCCTCACAAAAAGGAATGTATAATGTACAACCAAATTTCTCTAAAGATTGTAAAAAATTAAAAACAAAGTGTCGGGTATGTCGCGGTACCTGCCTCCGCGCAGGTAGAACCGGCCACAATGGCATTCCAGCATCCGAAATGAATCAAAATTCGACCGACGACCGCCGATGACTAACGCACCCCGCGGCCTGCTCCTCGGGGCCGGACCCAACTGATAAATTACAATAATAATGCCCATCTCTATTGTTATTATTAGGGATGTTTTCATTAGTGCGTGGCGCTCAACGCTGCGCAGGTGAACGCAGCTGAGAGGAGCGGCGCTGTCTAACCTACGATTGGTCAGCCCCGCGCCGCGACTTTACGAAGCCGTTTGATACACATTATCGAAATGAGCGTAATAAATTGTTCAAATGTTTCTCTCCGTCGATTATAGATAAAACCACTTTTTCATCGACGCTCGGAGTCGCCTCGCTCGCCCTAAATGCCGTTTATGGATAGTCCGAGCGTGTTTATTGGAGTGCGCCAACTAGTCCTCCCCACTTAACGACTGGTTCCATTATTTGTCCGCGGAGCGGCGACCTCCCGCGCCGACAGGAACAATGAAAGTGAGAGAGGGCAGGAATGCGTGCAGGGGTAGAGGGGCAGCAGGGGCGGGAGGTACGGTTCCCGGTTCCCAGGCGAGGAATGCCAGCGCGAGCAACAAAGCCTGCCCGCCGCCATTCACCCCGCATCACCCCGCGTCACCCCGCCGTGCCACACCGTCCGCCGCTCTAGCGGTTCTTTACTCAGTAATTTTTCGTGACTTTCCCCGAAAGTAACGATTACGATTGCGTGAATTGAAAAACGATTCGATTCCGATTGTCAATTCATTGGTCATTTGCATGATTTATTAGGTTTTGTAGAAGCTTATAAAACTCTTTGTTATGTCTACGTCAAAAAACACTATGATAGTGAGGTTGATACGGTTAGAACCCGGTACAATATGCAATAACGATGTGTTTCCTTCCATTCATTCAACACGAGAACGACTCAAGGTCCAGGTCGAATGTCGCATAGTAACCAACATTACAGCGACAGCGCACCACTTTTCGTGCATTATGTATTTGGAACATTGAAAACGACGAAAATTGATTTTGTGTCATTGTGAGTGAGACGTAAGTTTTGCGTGCTTACATTCGAATAACCTGATATTTTAAAATACACCAAAAGTTCCTTTCCATTTAACTACTTTAACATAACCTCATTATAATGTTTAAATAAATAAAAAAGTAAGAGTGACCTACATTATCTACGATATGGGTCATTAAAACGTATAAATATACGATATACGGGCTCTACTTAAAATTCTAAAGTAGCTTATAACTTATTACAAACTGCTCAACGAAGCGAAGAAAGTTCGAGATAGCTCCCTAATTAAAATTTAAAGGCAGCTGGCACTTATCTCCTAATTAGGCAATATTTTCATGATAAATGTTCTCCTTTCAATGCGTCTAATAATTCTATAATAATATCTGACTAACTTTACGCTTTTTGAACAAGACCTTTCCAATTTAAATATATACAAGAAAATGTCAGAAAAAGTAGCATTTTTATAGAATAAGAATACAAATTCAATAAATCCTAAATTAATGTACTGATAAATGACGTATACGGCAATAAATTATCACACGGATTAATTAAACGAACTGTCGTACTTGTTACTAAAGAAAAAAGTCTTGCAATAATAAAATATTAACAAGTTCAATGAACTATCTAAATGAGCGCACAGCAAAAACAAAACAATAGAAACGTAATCAGTAACACGACTCCAAAGACGTCACGCGGTAATTTCTAATCTAGGAAACTTATTTTACATAACTAGTACTCATATAAATTATGAGTTTAATTCAGGCTTTTACCAAAAGTACTTTATAGCATCATTGTAAAGATATAAAGTCTGCTTTAAAGCGTGATAAAGACGATGGTACGCAAAATTATGTCAAATTAAATATTTCTCAAACTTAGCTATCTTCGAAATAAGAAGAAGAACAAGAATCGATTATAAACAGCTGAAAGCTTAGCTTACTGTATTATTATTAAGCTGTTCCCGTGCGGCTTCATCCTTATGGAATTATAAAAACTTTATTTTATTGTTTAAATTTGTCAAATTCTCAATTGCAAATGTCAAAATTCTAATGAACAAATGACAACGATGTCCTTTGATATTGGATAACAATTACCGATGACATGGCAACCTTGCTTCCTTAATGTTGTCAGCTTATAGTTTAAGATCCCCTTCGCACCAATTGATTTACCCTCTAAGTTTATTAGCATGAAAACATATAGCCTAAGAGTGTCGTAAATGTAGGACTTTTTATTAATGAAAGAATTATCCAAATAGGCTGTGATTGCTGACATTCTACGCCAGGAATTAGTGTGTTTACGCTTTATTATATTAGTATATATATAGAGAGATTGTGTGTACAGTGTAATTAGATTACAAAGTGGTAGTGTAAGTGCACAGAGCACGTGCAGCAGACCAGCTGACAGGGCGACCGGCGCGTGCGTCGACATCCGATACCGCGCGGTGCCCGACACACCACTAGACATACGACACCGGTAAAGGCTTCACCACATTAAGGTATAAACATACTAAAATAATAAATTAGCCTACATAAATATTCTACAGAAAGTATATTAAGACCAATGGGAAAAGTTGACAATCAAATCTATGATCACTCTCCAAAACTTATTCATACATGTGTACAACAAACCATACTAAGTACTTAAAAGTACGACATATATTGGATTAGATCAATAGTAATAGATTCCTGAACTAAAATACCATCGCACTCAGAGTATAACACCCTGAGTGGCTGTTTAATTTTAAAAACTTAGACTGTTAGAGACCGATCCATTATAATTTTACAATCCTAAACGCTTTCCATGTCCTTTTTAATGTTTACACAGGCCGGAGAAAATAACAAATATTAACTTTGTGTACGTGACATTATATCACACATTTAAGTCGGTGGAATGTGATAAGTCCCGGCGAGAGCAACTACAATGTGTATCGTATAAATAAAGGTCTTTGATAAGCCCTAGACGCTCGTAAACATTGCTCCTATATAAATACCAGAATGTTTGTACCCAAGTTTTATGGAAGACAAATTATATATTCATGTTCTTGATAAACTGCTGGCTCAGTCCAGTCCAGTAAGTTATTGTACGAAAACCTATTAAATCCATTTAATAAACCACACAATATTTCCATTTTTATATCAATGAAGTTTAATATTAAAATCAGTTGCTTCCCAGCACATTAGTATGATTATCAGTTAATTATTTAATTAAAAGATAACAATTAATTTAAAAGAAATAAAGCTTGTTTTGAAACAATTACGCTGATAAAATTTTATTATCTTTATGCCAACAAACTCAAATCAAGTTATTTTGTTTATTTTACTGAGATAAGATAAATCCCGGAAAAGTTTTCTTCGAAAGTTTTGTTTCCAACTTCTCTAAAGAAAATTCTATTTTCTACCACAAACCAAACTCTAAAGACATCTTGTAAGCACCTGGTCCATCATTATCATCAGCTGAGAGGTTGTGCCTGGCAAAGTACTCCTGTGGGCGCAGGCAGGACGCGGCGGCGGCGTCCCCGGAGCCCGCGCACACCAGCAGCCCTACCAACACTACCGCACACTTCATCTTCACTACGGCACACAGATAGACAACTAAAAATATGTTTTTTCTATTTTTTAAATTTCGAACTTTTTTGTTTTCTTGAACACTCGCGAGCGCGCGTTCGTGTTACCGGCAAGTGAGAGACGCGCGTGCACCCTCATCGGTGCGCCTGCCCGAACTGACGGCCGCAAAGCAGGCGACGGTCCAACAGCGGGAAACGACTACAGTCCGACGTTTTAAATTAGTGACTGAAATAAAATTAATAGAAGCCGACGAATTCTTTGAAGTGGTCATGTTGATTTGCCGAATTGATTGATTTCGCGGCAACTAGCCGCGACTATTTAATTCGCAATCGTTGAAAAGTGACAATAATTTAAATTGCACGTAGCTGCATTGCATTGCAAATTATTCAAAATATCAAAAATATACATTATACTCAAAATGCTTAAAAAGTTAACAAAAATATAATTGTCTCCTATAAAAATTCATTTCCTATCATTTTCATAGTTTTTCACGACATATTGTACACAAAGTTATCATTAGATAACCTAGAGAAACATGTTGCTCTTTAAGATTAAACTAGGCAACATGAGTACGATTTATATTTTAACGTGTCTGTTAGTGGCAGCCCTGTAAGGCGGTGAGCGTGTATGCGACAGGCGTGCGCGCGCAGTGTATCGAGCGCGCGGCTCAGCCGACTCCTGCCGGCACGACACTTCACCACCAGACCTGCAGGGCTTAGACATTGGACAATTTTATACTTTAATAATTGAATTATAATATATTCATTAAAAATATATATTAGAAAATTACATTTAGACTTTGAAAATATGATAACCGTATTTATTTCAATTATCGTGAAAACATTTTTCTAGTCCTAGTGATATATCACTATTAGTAAGATGGTATACCAAGCGATAACTTTTAGACGAGCCCACAAGAATCGCACTTCTAAGTAAAACAAAATGGGACACGAGTTGCATAGAAACGACTTATACAGGAATATTAGACAATAGCGGCGAAGGTCGAGGTGGCCCATTGCTATGATGAATGCTGTTCGTATGGCATATTTTTAATTTATCACCGGTCAGATTATCCAGGTAGGTGCTTCATTGAGGCTGTTAAGGCCCGCCGCCCGCCGCTCCGGCCGCCGCCCGCCGCTCCGCCCGCCGCGCCGCCCGACGCTCACTGTAACCGCTGAGACCGCTCGCATCGCACCTCGTCCCAAGCGATAAGCTTACCCACTTCGCACGTAAACGACACTTATTACGTCAAGTAGAGGGTTACTTGAAAATATCAGGTAAAAAACATCTGTATTGTTCTTCTTAACCTTTCCAAACAGTTTAAATTGGTTTTTAATAGCAATTACACATTTTTTTCTCTTTAAGAAATACAATGTTAAATGAAGCACTCAGTTAACAGCAAGTAATATGTTCAGATTTTTTTTTTTTAATAGTAATTTTTTTATACATTTGAACAGCGATAACACACACCAAAAAACAATTACTTTGCTATAAATGAAATACAAAACTTTTAATTTTACTTTACGCAAGATTAAATAAACAGTTCTACTTTTCAAATCTCTTTTGTTTTGTATAATTCAAGAGAAGGAGAAAGTAGTTAATAAAATATTCATTGAAAAAGAATAATTACTCTCGCTTACTTAATTTACCGTCTTATCGTTATTAAGTTTCAGGTACTTTTACGCTTGTTTATACAGTAAAAGTTTTCATAATAAATATTAAAATGTTACGCTCTCCTCTTATCCCTTAAGCCTCACTTTATTTATATGGGCCCAAAATTTACTACAGCCTATGAATACGGGCAATAAAAGGGACGTCTCATTTATTATTAACAAATATTTCGCGTCCAAGAAGTTCTAAAGGATGCTAACGGAAGGCGCCAGGTTCCATTTTACTTCATTTATTATGTACAATGAAAGAGCCTCTTTGTCGGTAAATCTTTTTCAAACTATCCGACACTAACTAAGCTAATAGCTGACTATTGTCACAACTATGATTTGTATTGTAATAATGATTGTATGGGGAATAAAAAATTACAGTTTATGCTAATTTTATAAGACAAGAGTTCTATAATTTTCTAAAGTCAACAATGTTTAAAATTTATAACAGTGCTTTGAGTTTAAAATAATTGAAATTCACGCCATCACAATGCAAATGAAGTAGATATATCTTAAAGCAATTTTACAATAAAATAGGATAATGTTAAAAATGTTAAGTTAAACAATTTATTCAAGCTAAAAAATGAAGCACAGGAAGTCATTTACATCGCTCAAGTGACAGAAACCTCCGTGACAAAGACGTGCGCGCGTTTATGTCTATTGTATGTAAGTGCGTTTGCGCATCCAGTCGCTAAATTATTTACCAAACTGAATATAGACGACTTTATTACACACTACTATTCAGAAAATAAATAAGCTTACATATACTTACTCGAGATATAAATTGGAAGTGAATGGTGTTTTACAATTTCTAAAATACTATGTTTTTTCTTATTAATAATATCTATTTGCAACAAAAAATCAGCTGAAACTAAATCTATTACTTAAGTAGCCGTTCCTGTGTGAAAAACGAGATAACACTTACCATCGACACGCCATCCGGCAATTAAAGCCTTCCAAACTAACCTTTATTACCTCATAGTAAAATTCGGAGGCCGGACCCGAGCCTCGGCCGACAGATATCCGAGCCGTGTCGCGACTTGTCGACACAAGTCGGAACGATTAGCGCGGCCCGGCCAGCGGCACACGCACAAAAAACACCAACAAAAACAAGCGTGCACAATGCCATGAGATACCGTGAAAAATCCCCTCAAATAAAACAACCTTTGAATCACCCGCCGCGTTCTGCTGTTTTATTCGCTTTTATCGCATAAAAATGTACACATTATCCATTCAAAACGCGACGTCATCATTTACCTACGCGGTGGGACCGGGTGAGTTCGTACAATTGCCTGTATAATGTTAATGGGACCCTTCAGATTCTACCTGCCGGCATAACGCCGCCCCGCACCGGACCGCGCTCACATCCACAACTACTTTTAATTAATTGTTCCAAATTCAGTAACTCACCCCGCAGTGTATCCGCAATGCATCTGAACGATGTAATACATTGACGCGGATTCCTAAATAGAAATTTCCTGAATTCACCGAGCGCCTAGGAAGAAACGCGCGAACCGTTTAGAAATAAACACTCGTTTTATTATACGACCGAGATCCCAGTCATTAATAACGCAAAGAAAGAAATTCTCTAACAAAAGGAAATAATGAAAAGAAAATCCGCCCGCCGTTATTTACGCCTTGTTATTGGCGAGAAAAATATTTTCATTGATAATTTTTTTTTACTGATTTAAAAATGTTACAATGGATGCCATTATTTTCTAATGAATATGTTAGCCAAAGTTAGCATCAATTAAAACTATGCTTCTAATTATCTGTAAACAGTTATAGCATTATCGTTCCCAGATCTTAAATCATAATCCCGGAACAGAAACCGCATTTTTATCTATTATCTCGCTTTCCTGGTCGTGTGGAATTTTCTAGAGCAAACAAGGCAATGCACACATGACACTGGAGGCGGCGACGCTCCCACCCTGTCACAGCCGTCATCGATCTCCAGATACCAGCATATACGAGTAATTTATAACGTCGCCGCCGCTGATGCGACCGATAAAAACTAGATCACTCGATCATTAGGCGCGTTACGATTCCGAATAAATAAATACGTTGGGATCGGTGTGAGACTGTGACAAACGTGTCTAATATATCTTCCCAATGGTCATTTATTAAGACACTTTTTTTAACATAGGCTGAAGTTTAGTGGATTTTTACATCACGCTTAATAGCGGTAAGTTTAATAGCAATAAATACGTTAGGCTGCTATTCAGTTTTAATTTCTTAATTACATCATTACTACTCTCATCTTATAAAATTAATATTAGTACTGTTCGAATATGCCTTATCTTAGTAGCATATTTATTTATGTTATACAAAACTGGAAGGCAACGAGGAAACAGTACCAAGCAGTCTGCAATCGCAAGACCTTATGTTAGATCTTGAAACTACGTTTGTATATATGACAGCAATATACAAATAAGTATACATACAAATGTGAGCTTTTAAGCTGCGACACGCAAAGCTTGCCAATTTGTTTAGTAAGAGCGTATGTTGCGTGTGAACAAGCGCCATAAATGTAATGTAGTATTTCACGATGACAGGTGAAACGCCTATTCGCTTATAAACAATTCAAAACAACACCATCATTGTCCTGTGTACACGGACCTTTAGTAATCACTATGTAATTTTTTTGCCAATGTTTGTGTTACACTCTTATATTTTTGGATGCATGTTCATTCATTGTTAAAGCTTATATGATCAATTTAAGTCTGTAAAATGTATTACGAGTTTCAAATATTTTTAAAATGAAGCTATAAATCATATCATAAATATAAATATCATATAAAAATGTGTTCGTTGTATTATCCTTTAATGATGGCGGCCCACCCCGATCTGATAGCGCTATCTCCGCTCTAATCCAGCGCCGGTGTGACTAACGCGTCAGGAATGCGCAGGCGCCGGCGCGGACTACGCTCCTCCAACAAACCTGCCCGAGCCTGCTAACACCAACTATAAACGACTCATCTTAACACACATTACAAAATTGGCTTTATTTTCTTCACTAGTAAGGTTCAATTTTACAAAACATGTAATGTTACATCTCTCTTAAAACACATCATGTTAGCGCCGGTGACAGGCTTGTTCAATTTACGGTACAGTTTTCACGAAGGTAATGTAGTAATGCTGTGGATATTCTGAAACTTTTTTATTCTCAAAATTTGGTGTAAGATCTAAGTTCCTAGTAGATATAGAATTTAACTTAAAATAACGTTAAAGGAAACGTCACAAATATTAGAAATCATTTTAGTAAAAAATGCGTCACTATTACGAATAAAATAACCACATTTATTGCGAAACGGCTGCCATTTTCGCCTTTCTTCAGCGCGCAGTTCGCGCCATAAGCGTTTCCGGAGGCAGCGGAGCGACCGAAGGCGTTCCACATTTTACTACAAAGAACATCCGTCGGCCGACAAACTGCAGACGTAACAAAAGCGCATTATACACGCACGCCCGCAAATGTAAGGACTGCTATACACGGACAGCTTCATGCAATAAGCAGCAGCAGCTTTAAGCAGTCGGCGAGCTACCAGCAACATTTTTTTATCAGCGACAATGCTGATTCGTGTACAGCGCTGTAATACCATCCATCCATTGTAAAATCTTGTTTAATTACATTAATATGTAAACTGTAAACTATTTAACATATTTCGACAAACTTATGTAACCAGAATGAATAAGTTTCCAATAATTAGCTTCTTGAAAGTCGGGAAAAACAATCAAGGTCAAATAACTTACTTTCTAACAACAAATATCGCAAAACACTACGACTTCGCTAAAAAACTTGACATTAAATAAGTGGGCACTATAAACGATAGCGCTGAGCTTTTCTTAAAAAGATCAAAAAGCTTGAAGATGAAGTGGCAGCCTCAGAATCATAGAGCATCATAGAGAATATCTCTTCGTTAAACAAGTCATTACTGGAAAATTATTCGAGATACATTTGAATAAAAATATGTTCTACTTAGTGAATGCTAGCTTATACTCGAGAATTCGTCTGCGTGGTACAACAAAAAAATAGTAAGAAACCTATGTGTTCATTCGGACAAATTTTACATCTGTGCCAAATTTTATCGAGATTTGTTATGCCGTTTTGGAGAACATCCATTTAAATTTACATATTCATAATATTAATATGATTGTAGAATATCAACGCACCTGTCCCATCTTTTTTGCTGAAAAGTGCAACATCAATAGAACAGAAGGCCAAGGTCGGAACTCTTTGCTACGAGCACCGCCTCCACAATGTGATGCAACAACAAAGACATTTAAGAAATTTATAGACTAGACATAGGGAACATTTTTTCACCGGTAACTTCTTTGAAAGGTACTATGTCAGTTGTCAAATTTTGGTATGCCACCTCATGTCCTATTGATATGTTACAAGACATTTTACAAAATTATAATAAGGTTATTAAAATGAAAGGCCCTAACGTCCTTTATCTAACTACATCAAAATGTTTCAACCGACGTTG
>JAOCNA010000023.1:2161044-2173852 GCA_026546675.1 Papilio helenus | reverse complement strand
TCTACCGGAAACTCGGCTCCACAGCAAGCCAGCAGGGAATGCATTAAACATGGTATGTGCAAGGCCGTCTGCAGACCCTGTGATGCGAGTTGGCTTCAGAGATATACACCGCACTCTCAAAGTGAGTTCTCAACAAATGTTCGAATTGTTTAACTTAAAAGTAATTTTATAAATTAACTTTCCTCATTTGTAAACTTGATCCAAAAATGCTGAATAAATCTTCAACAATAACAAAGTCTTATCAAATTAACATTATAACAATCTCGTGTTTATAGGCTTTTTATAACAATTTTATAAGTGGTTAGCGCCTTGATTTTTTTAAGTAAATTCTTCACGTTATATTTATGGTCCTATTTTATAATTTTTTTTTTCTGTATTTTTTAATTTGTGTTCTTTTTAAATCTCATTGTTTTTTAGACATATTTCTTACCTGAAGAAGGATTCCTGGCGGGCCTAGCACTTAATTTGGACAATGTTGTCTTTAAAGAAAAGTACATAGAGGTTTTGCGTTTTTATGGATTTGATATAGAGAGTGGACAGACGACCACCACAAGTACACCAAACGCCACTGTGAGTACCACTCCAACGACCACTACTGTTGATGAAACATCTACGACGACATTAAGTACGGAGCACACTACCACCGATAAAGAGAAAACCACTACTAATCCAACTGAAACTCCTACAACAGAAGTAACGCAGAAGTCGACAACCCTGTCCACTGAAACGACGTCTGCTTCTACAGATATGGTAACAACTAAACCTTCAACTACAACTGTCCAAATGAATGGTTCTTCAACAACCACCTCTTCGACAACCACAGATAACAATACAGCAACGACCCCTAATACAACTATGTCGGAGAATATTGTAAGTACAACAGAAAATATGGCCACTGGAACAACTAATATGACCACCACCGGGACAAGTATGTCCACTGCTGAAACGTCTACGCCTTCCACACAAACAACGACTTCAAATGGAAGTACAACAAGCAATCAAAACACGACCACAGATAGTGTCACTACCCCCATTACGACATCTTCAATATCTGGAAGCACACAGAATATGCAAAATGCATCCACCACTGAAAGTTCTACGCCTTCGACTGGAACCACTTCTTCAAGCGGAACAACGACCCAAAACTCAACCACTTCAGAAAATGTCACGTCATCAACTGAAACATCGTCAGGAAGTACAACAATCAGTGTCTCAACTTCAACTGCTGCTACCCCTACATCTGAAAGTACAACAATGAGTGTTTCAACTTCAACTGCTGCTACCTCTACATCTGAAAGTACAACAATGATTGTTTCAACTTCAACTGCTGCTACCTCTACATCTGAAAGTACAACAATGAGTGTTTCAACTTCAACTGCTGCTACCTCTACATCTGAAAGTACAACAATGAGTGTCTCAACTACGACTGCTGCTACCCCTACATCTGAAAGCACAACAATTATGCAGAACTCATCAACCACTGAAAGCGCTACGCCTTCAACTGAAGCCACCTCATCATCAGAAAGTACGACAAACATGCAAAATGTAACTACCCCGGGAAATGTCACGACTTCCAGCGAAACTATGTCAACATCCGGAAACACAACAAACAATACAGAAAGTGTAACGAATCCAACACCCATCAATGGACCGATGTTGAGAACTCCTGTGCGAAGAAAAAAGTCAATAGTCGAATACCTGTTTACGAATCCGCCATACTTTGACAATTACCCACTGTACAGGTCCTTCGACATTGGCCCTGATTTTACAGACATGGTCTACGGTGGAGACGAACAAGACGTGTATTTTGTCCAGGATGCAAAAAAGATACCGCCTAGCGTGGGATACGGCGGTAATCAGATGTTTTTAGCTAACGGAATAAAAAATGTCGAGGTAAGACTAAGTTATTTTTCATCTGGAACAACTCGTAGAATTCGTCGTACAGGCGTCTTCAAACCAATATTCTGTCGACTTGTACTGTCGAATAAGTAAGCGCTTGAAAATTAATGGTTAAACAATTGATCGCGCTAAACAACCTACTTTAGGCAAGTATTTTTAAATTATGAGTATATAAATGTAGTCGAGAGTATATAATGTAGTAGTAAATCTTGCTATTGGAGAGCATGAAGTTTTTACTTAATTGAAAGCGAATATCCAAACTAAAACTATCCAGGTGACGTACATGAGTTACGACGCGACCCTGGAGCACGCATACCTGCCGCATCTGGAGGCGTCCGCGCTGCGGCTGCCGCTGGACAGTGACCGATACTACTTACTACTGGTGCTGCCGGCGCGAAGGCGCGCGGGAGAGCTGGCGCGCCTGCTGGCTCGCATGGCGCGTTCCTCAGACCTCTCAGACGTCTACAACGCGCTCAGACCAAAGCGAGTGCGCGCGCTAGTGCCCAGCTTCTTCGTCAAAGGTCACATCACACTAACCACAGATCTGCAAAGGGTGAGCTTGTTTGTTATTTAGACTAGCATACAAATTATAATATGCACGATTTCATTTTTAAACAGTTGTAAAACTCCTGAGAGTGACCTTGTACTTGCAACACAATATTGTGTTCAGATGACATACACAGTTCTCATGTGCTTAAAGCAACATACGAGATGTCGCAAGTTAAATGTAATATAGTCACATATAAATAGACTAATTTTGATTTAGACGGCATAAGGCGGCGTAAGAGTGAAAGTAAAATGTATAGCGCCATCGCAAAAATTTATACACAGCCACCTTCCAAAAGACAAAAATGTAATACTGATGAACAGCGCTTTGAAAAGTTGTTGATACTTGCATTTGTGACCCACATTATCTCACAGACCCATTCAGCCCATACCCAGTAACCCAGATGCGGCAGTATGATTAAAATCTCAATAACATTCTGCCATCAACTAATTAACATAATTGGGCCGTACTGTGGCGCACTTTAACTTTCGATCGTAATTTGTGCGTGGGATTTCATTGGTCATTGTTTGCTAAAGCTAAGTACACTATACAAAAATTAACTTTAAACCTAAGCTAAATGAAATTATAAACTCTGAAGTCTCTAACTTTTTTGAAGTAACCTAGATTTTGCTTTAAAAATCATACACTGAGTAGACCTGTATATCTTCCTTGATAATTTCCAGCTGGGCATCAGAAACGTGTTCCATCCACGGCAAAATGACTTCACGCCGATGACGTCACAGGCAGGTGTCTACGTCCGCAGTATCGAGCAGGCCGTCTCCGTCGCGATCAGGAAGTACGCGGCGGACGAAACAAAAAAAATTGGTTCGTATTTTGAGTATTACTTTATTCATTTAAGGTCACAAACGCTTGTCAACGACAATAGCTCAGTGGCTAAACGATCGTTTACTATATTGTTCAAGGTTCAATAAGATCATCATCTGATTTGAATAGTAAGTAAATTCATTTTATTACATTATTTCTGAAGCGCAGCAAAAACAAAGGTTGTAAATGATGATACATCGTTGGAATCCTTGGAGCCGATAGTGTGCAGCGACTGGAAAGAACACGACACAAACAAAGAGCGCCTTCAGTCTCGAATCCTGCACGAACAAGTGCCAGGTTCCGGTGTGATCCATTTAATTGGCAAGCGGCTGGAGGCGGCCGTCGCCGCACGCGTGGTCACGCGCCGTCGCACAACGCCGCATCCTTGAGCCTCGCTGACGCGTTCCCAAAATTAACTAAATTGCACATAAATCATTACCTATTCAAATATACATCGACAATCATGAATTCTCTACTGAATAAAGCACTATATTATCGTACGATCTAACAAGCGATTGTTGCAAAAGCCGACCACCCGGCCAGCCGCATTGCGATGCAACACGGCAGACGACAATTAGACGTAAGCTTGTCGGAGTGAGCTCGTTTTCCAGTGCAGAGATAAGATAATTGTTGTCAAAAGAGTGCAAATTCTGCGCTGGTAAGTGGCGAGATGCGGAGCGGCGGTGCCATTGTCTCCGCGGTGCGGTGGCGCAACACGGCGACACGCGCATGTGAGCCCATTGATGCGTCCCGCACTTGCCGCGCACGCGCACCTCGCACCGCAACGAGCAACGCACACCGCGCGCCTACAATTAGGGAAATCGACCGCTGACCGCTGCACTCGCATTATGCCGACCTCAATGCCTAATCGCGAGATGAATATGATTTGCAGTTTGTGACTTCAATTACAAAATTGCTGTAACTGATAATAACATTGATTGCTTCCTGTAGCTTAAAATTATTTTGATTGTGCTCTCTATGCATAGATTTTTTAGTCCATTTAATTGTCTATTTGGTGTACCACCTAAAATTTTAGTGGCTAATTAAAACGGGATCGAATGTTACTGCTAGATAGGAACATCCGTCGATTACCAATAATTAGAAACCTGTAATACAATTTTTCAAACTTTCAGGACACGCTGCGAACCGCCAACGAGCACACTTCTCTGCAACTTATCCGTTCCTGTACTTTGTTATGGACGCGAATATAAACGTCGCTTTGATGGCAGGCAAATTAGTGGATCCATTAAATTCTAGAATATTATAGTAAAATATTTATTTAAAAAAAACGATGTTTTATTTACATTTTCTTTACACAACACCAACGACGGATGTATAAAGGGCAGTTAGATCTCTCCTCCTAAATCTTAAAGTGGTATCTAGATAATCGCACATACAAAAAATATAGTTGAGTAATTGTCAAAGTACAGTTGCTGAAATCCGCGGTGTTCCACTTTAGGAAAAATTGGCTTGTTCATTGCAACGACACAAACTCCGCCACTTCCTACAAATAACTAATAGGCAATATTCACATGACGCCAAATTGGACAAAAAATTTTTTTATTCACTTAATTGCTATAAAAATATCACTTAAGATTTTTTTTATATTATTAACTTAACTTTTAGATTTATAAGAACCATTAAATATTGATTATTTTACAATATAAAAACATCAGTTATCTGTCCAAATTAAAAAATGCGAGCTAAAGAACTATTTTACTTCAATGTTTTTCGAGATTCTCATCCACGGAAATGCCTTAAAAACAAAAAACAATCGCTATAGAACTTGACTTTGTAGATTTTTTCAAAAACATGCCTGTTTCCTTAGCTCTCCAAAAACTGTAAAATAACTAGGTATAAAAAAAAACATGATTTCAAAGAAATTGGGCGGTAATTCGTACTAAGACTAAAGTTACTGCTACATATTTGTTACTTTAAGAATTACGGTACCAATCAAAATATTGAAATTTATTTAACAATGAAACAATGCAAAACAAGAATTTTTATTATCACAAGGAAACTACGTTTTTTACATAATCATGAAGCTTTCGACAATCTTGATATTTACATTTATTTCTTATATCTTTGATTACGTGAGGACAAGGTAGTTTCACTTTTTTGTCGTAACGTTCTGCCGGTTCGCAACCAACATAAGTGGAAAATAGTCCTTCCAACTTGTTTGAAAGTAGCAACATTATCGGGAAAGGCTCCTTTTTGTTTTCTACCTTGAAGTTTTTTAGGCATAGGCAACATGTAAACAGCCCAATATTAAAATAAAATAGATTGTAGGTGCCAGATGCAATTTTTAATCCCAGTATCACATTTGAAACTTTAGGTATTTAAGGATTAAGAGATACCTACCGAATTACCATGTCTGGTCACGTTCTCGGGTAAAGGTTGTATGAAAGAAAACAAAGATCGAAATTGTTTTTTTTGTTTATTTTACATTACACTTTTTACTTAGCCCTCTTGGATTTAATCTTCCTTAGGTAGAACTCCAGCTCCTTGCCCTCCAGCACGTAGCCGTCGGCGCGGCCGCACTGGCCGGGCCGACTGGACACGCACGCTGTAACCACAACAATTATATTAGTAAACAATAAAACAAAATAAAAAAATACTGGTATTTACCAAAAAAGTCAGAGTAACTATGACAAGTGGATCATGCAATTGCCAAACTGTTCCCAAAACGGTTGCAGTTTAAACGGCAATTTCAATACTTTGTTTTCATCATTCAAAATGTTAAACATATGAAATTTACTAAATTCATTGTTAAGTATATAATTTTTAGGTCACTATTGTTGGAACATACCTAACAAACGCCCTGTATGGAATTGGTCTTCAAGTCCCGCATCAACTTTAGCAAGGCGTTGTCTGGACAAGTACTTCTTAGCGGTTTTCTTGCTGCGTTTTTTGTTGATGATGGCATCTTCAGCCTCAGTCTGCAGACAGATATTTGAAATGTTAAAAATGTTGTATTAAACTATATAAAACAAAGCAGATCCCAGCTCAGGAATGCAATTCTTCATATCATTGTATAATCATATGACACGCAATAAATCTCATCATTTATTTAAAACCTACCAACAAAAGAGTTATAACTCTACACTCTAGACTTAAGGAGCTATTGCTCAGTAGTTAAAACCACATTGAGAAATTAAAACTTTAATGTTATTAAGATATAATTACTATGTAGTCACTAAAGTTTTTTGAAGAAATTAGTAAATTAAGGTCACAAGAAGTAATTTTAGACTACAATATGAAGGTACATCTATTGAAATCAGATAAAATATGTAACTGTTGTAGCTACTTAAAATAATTAGCCATGATTTTTGTAGCAAAAAAAATATTATATGTTACCAATACACCAAAATCAAAATCTCATATTTTTCTCTAAACTAGTTCAGTAGATTTTTTTTAATTAGATATTTGTCACACTGGACACCATTAAATTAGGGGTTATAAATAGTAAAAAATGATATTAATATTTTTGTCTTTTTTTTAAATAAGTTCTACATACCAGCTTAGCACCCTTCTTCCTGCCGAGGGGTAACAGGTAGTGGGATTCATACCACTGCCTGAATGGAGTAGCGTCAACCACAACAATAGCATTCTTCACCAAAGTCTTAGTACGCACTAACTCATTGTTAGATGCATTGTACACCACATCAATTATACGGGTCTTGCGAGTTGAGCCTGCAAACAATATAAACCACATTAAGATATGAAAATTAAATCCACATTCTCAGATTTTGCACATTTTTATAATAAGCATACAAAAACCCTTCAGGCTCTTTACCCCCAGCTTTGAACCAATAGTGATACTATTTTTTGCATATAACAAAACAATCATAGTTCATATTGTTTTAATTTTTGAATGCAATCAATAGTTCACTTCTATCACTTGGACAGAAATACAAACCAACAAGCTTTTATGTAAATAATATAATGCAAAACCATTGTCATATCCCCAAATACAAAGATTATTATAATGTACTTCTATACGAAATGCATTCAACTTACATTCTGAACCCCATGAAAAGTTTCCAGTGTCAAGTCTGAGAGCTCGATATTTGATGTTTCCACCACGAGCTCGTACCAAGTGGATACGCTGGGAACCAAGCTAAAACAAAGGCAATAACACGTGAATATGTCATTAGGATCTGTGAGAATCTATAATAGCAAGTATTATGTTATAATTTGTAAAATTACATTTTTAAGGTTATGTTCCATACCTTGGTGTTGGCAGCCGGGCGACCTAACTCATACTTCCTCTTCTTACGAATGGGCGCTCGTTTACCTCCTGTGGCCCTTCGCTTATGCCAGTGATCACGACTGATACCTGCATGGTAGTAAAATTACTAAACACAAGAGTAACAAACAAATTGTCCGATAATCACTATCACTGTTCATTAACCAAGACTATGTCAAAAATATTAACGGTAAATAAATTTTACTATAACGCACAATTCGCGAATCACATAAATCAAGCAAATTACTTAGGCAATGTTATGATTTAAATGGATATAACTTAAAATTTCTACAACCACTCACCCATCTTGCCTGGGTCAAAAAGAAAAGATTTGTTTGACGGATAGAATAATAAACCTGTAAGACCTCTCTAGTCTACGGAAAGTTGTCTATTACACAAATCTGCAAAACCTCAAACTGGTTTTTTCATACAATCTGATAATATATTACACAAATATAAGAAATTATATTTTTTTCGAAAGTTCTTGTAATATATTGTGACCAAGATATATTTTTTTGAAGACATTAATGTTTGAACCTTTGTGTCTAAAAAAAAGGACCGCGTAAAATGGGCGCCCTTTTCAGTAACAATTTTATTTATGTTTCACCTTTACTTATTAGTACGATAAAACATAATTACAAACACATATTTAGAAATAAAATATATGACTATATATTATATTACTAGTAGAACATAAAACCACAACTCTTGATAGAAACAAATGATGACGAAACTAAAAGTCTTGACATCAAAATTCAAAAAAAGAAATTTTATGAAAGAAGGTAGGTTTAATGTTTCATGCCATCTATATTTATTTCAAATTATATTAATAAGTATCAATAACATTTTGGGCAAGCAAAAAATAACGCGTGATTAAGAAAGGTCCAAAATATGTAGCAATTCACTATTTATTATAAAGTTACACGTTACGGTTTTTTAACTTTGCAACGTTAATGTTACGGTCTAGAATTTTAGGTCTAGTTTAATAAAGCCAAAGAATGTTAAAATAAGAAGAAGACCTTTGTGCAGATTTCGCACCTAATCCACACTAAGGGATCTCTCGGTAACTTGGTAACCACCACTTATAACGATGGTGAGAGCATGAGAGTGGCAGTTATATGAAACAAAATACCGTAGGTGTCTGTCTCCTATTAATTCCGTGGTTGTGGGGATTATCTTAAATCTTAAGATAGATCCCAATTAAAGTAAAGCCACTTAAGACATTTGGTTAAATTAATTATATTTATGAAACTGTGGTTTTTTGTGTTGGCTTATATTTATCTGCATGAAAAAAATTGTCTGTGGTTAACGCACGCAACGCCATAAGTCAAAGTCAAACATTCAAACAACCTCAAATAAACGTCAAGGGAAAAGAAAGCATCGAAATTAAACCCGGTTTTTTGGTTGAATGCTTATAAAATAAACTTATTACCTGCTGGTTGCTTGACTGATTTTACAGTGTTTATTTTGAAAGGTACATGGTTGATTAAAATTACTTCTTCAATATGTCTACTGATTTTTACATTCGATACTATGTAGGGCATAAGGGTAAGTTTGGACACGAATTTTTGGAGTTTGAATTTCGTCCCGATGGTAAACTTCGGTATGCGAACAACTCTAATTACAAGAACGATACAATGATACGAAAAGAAGCGTATGCCCATCCATGCGTAATGGAAGAATTGAAAAGGATAATCGTTGATTCTGAAATTATGCACGAAGATGATCGTTTATGGCCACAACCTGATCGAGTGGGTAGACAAGTAAGTACACTTAAGCCTCATAACTAGTACTTGTATTGTAAAATTGCATGAAGTCTTATGAAAGTTACCAATGCAGTTGTATATCTAGTGAAAGTTGCGTGCCATTATCAATTAGAAATATTAGAACTGACCAAATTAGGTGCCTACTACCAACCTATCAAATCTGGTAAATCTATTTAACTACATTACAGCATCCAATATGTTGACAAACATTGCCATTTCATAATACTAATTTTTAAAATCTTTTTGTTACAGGAACTGGAGATAGTGATTGGTGAAGAGCATATTTCATTCACTACATCGAAAACGGGTTCCCTAGTTGATGTAAATCAATCTAGAGATCCTGAGGGTCTTCGGTGTTTCTACTACTTAGTGCAAGACCTGAAGTGTCTTGTGTTTTCTCTAATTGGACTTCATTTTAAGATTAAACCTATATAGACTATTTTTCTGAATCAATTTGATTATTAAAATGCTTCATAAGTTCTTATTTTTTGTTTTATTTATATACTATAAGGTAGTGGAACATTTAACATCTCAATTATTGTAAGTGTATTGCTAAATTTTTTTTAGAATTTTAAATATTTTGCCTAGCAAGCTAGGAGCAGTATGACTTGATAATGCTCCCAGCTTGGCCAATTACTTTTTTTTGTTATTTCATATATCAAATGTTTAGGTTAATTAAACATCTGTTGGTACTAGTCTTTGATGGAATAATCAATAAATGGAAATTAAAACATGTTCAAAATCTGTTAATAATCTTACCTGATTTTGATAAGCCTTAGCATGCTACTTTGTGCAATAGTATACACTAGGCTTTTATTGTTTTACATATAAAGTAAGACTATTGGTGAGGTATCAAAATCAAGACAATAGAATTCAATACAACAATTTGACTTGGATAGGCATCCCGTCTGTAATTTTGTGCGCGCTAATCTCAGAACGTGTTTGACTAATACATTTTGTTATGTTTTACTCGAAATTTAGGTTTTGTTGCATATCAATTAGCATAAATATAAAATAAGATGGTTTTGGATATTTTGATTGTTCTAGTATAAGTTGACCCATGACTTGTTTGATGGTTTATATAAGTAAGGTTCAGTTTAGCGTGGTCTTTGTAAAGAGTTTGCCATACTAAGGCGTACGTTTTTTTTAATACAAAGGAGTTAAGCTATTTCTTTTGACTTCGAAAATGTTTTAATTAATTTTAAAACGCTTTATGTATCTAGTATTAATTACCCAGCCAATTTACAGTTTTATATTAATTACATACAATACATTCTATTGCATTAAAGCTAAGAAATTAAAATATTTGTTGTAATTTTCTACTTGAATAATATATTTAAATTGACAAGTTATATTAAATTTCAATTATTTTTTTGGTTCTAAATATTAATAAAGATGACATCTTTTTATAAGATTACATTCAAATAATTTTCAACGGTGAAAATGGAACGTTTGTGGTTTTTATTTATGTTTATAGTATAGCTTTGCGCGTTGCGCGCGCATCGCATCTGCCTGACCGACTATGGCGGACAGGCAATAAAGGATGTTTGTAGTCTTTTGTAAATCGGAAAGTATCGACAGTTGCCAATGGCATAAACCGAGTTATTTGTAAAAATTGTACATTGTAAATAGTCCTGTGTACATATAGTAATTATATTTGTGGTCGTTTTGTTTAGAAATTGTGTGAATAGTGTATTATTTTGAGTGTTTATTCGGTTCTGTTCTCGACGCCGACTAATTGCTAAATCTAAGAGTTAGTACATCATTATATTTCACATATCTTATAAATTTCAAAATTTGGTATAAATCACTACCCAATTTGTACATTTTCATCCTTTGCCTTTGTGTTTGGGATCATAGAGACCGTTGCATTTCATGCAATATTTTGTTTCCCTAGCGGCTGTCATCGTGCTTCGATTAAAGTTCTGTCATTACAAAAGGCATAGAAAACAGCCGATCCTTGAAAGATTTTAATGTGAGATTAGATGGCCGTTTGTAGTGTTTTGTATAATGTAAAATAGTTTTGTTTGCATTTGAATGTATTAGTGCCGAAGTTTATGCTGTAATTGATAGTTAAACATAAGATCGTAAGAAATATTGTCTTAACGGTTGCAAAGGATTGAAACACACAGAAACTGAATGCTCCAACCTAACGGTAGTCCAATGAAGTGGCCGGGTTCAGGGACAGAAGAAGAGGCGGGTGAAGCTGGTCTGCAGACTGCTCGCGCTCAACAGACTCGTACCCAGGATGATACTGGCGTTCATTACGTTTTCCAACGAGACCCACAAGAAGGAGAATTACAAGCTTGCTCTTTAGCTCCAAAACAACGCTGGGCTGTCGGCGACGAAACAATGGCGGAGGTTTGTTTTGTTTATTATTGTCAAACTTCTTATCTTAGTTACATGTTTGTTTTTTCTCATTAAATCTGACAATATTTTTGTTTTTCATAATAATTCATGCACAAACTAATAGGTTAGGAAATCGTAACCTACAAATAATTGAATTTCAATTTCTTTCATCTTTCCAGAATCAAGATAAATGGAAAAATACACCCATTTCAATGAACAATATGCATCAACAAAGCCCTGTTCAACTTAAAAGCTCTCAGACAAATCAACAATATATAAATCATTCTATAGCTTCATCTGTTGGCACTCTTGCAATAAACCAATCTGTTATTGGAACTCACCCAGCACACTTGACTACAAACATGGTCCATACACAATTAGCACCATTGCAAAATCATACAATTGGCAATAATTTGACAATTCAGAACAGTGCAATGATGCTGCCTCCATTGCAAGGCATCCAGAATGCACAGCTGGGGCAGCAGGGCCTGTATGACTTACACCAGCACCATGCTGCTCCGATGCAAGCTATCAATGGGATAGGCAAGAATGCAGAGCACTTAATGTATTTGAGCCAAGCAGGAATGCTTGCTCCTGCTACTAATCAATATCAAGTACAAGGACAGAATCAGCTTAATTTGACACCAGTTGCTGCCATCAGAAATCAGGTGAGTCGAAAAACTTTATTTTATTCACATTTAATTCATATATAGAGTTCCCAATATTTTTATGCATTTGAATGGACAACTTTATCAAAGAGTTTTTAATTTTCTGAATAAAACAATTCATAGAGAGGAATTATTAAATGAAGAAACACTTTGCTATATGAGTTTAATGATATCTTGGAAACATGAATTATTAACATTGCAACAAACATTTGCAACAAAAAGATTATCTTGCTAGAGCTAATTCTGGCATATAACCTCAAATTATTATTGTCACATACTACATGTATGCATATGGTACTGAATTTTTATTAATGTGACAAAGCTTATAAAAAGTATTTATTTGTACTACTTTTATAATGTTTAATGAAGTGAAAGAAGGTTTTTACTTTTTAAATTTAAATACTGTAATAAATTATTTTATTATAGTGTGTCTAAATAAGGGTGATTAGTTTGACAATTCATATGACAATTTAGTAGGGATGGGTTGTGTAAAATCAGGTATTAA
>JAOCNA010000023.1:2045989-2061625 GCA_026546675.1 Papilio helenus | reverse complement strand
GTAGGTTGTAGGTTATTCGAAGTAGTTCTTATATTTATTTACACAGAACTACATGTGATATAAGCATTGTATCACAAAACAACTTGTGTATATCTTCATGTAGACTATAATAAGATATTCTTTACAAAGTTCACCCCTTATAGCAATGGCATTTATAGCTCCTATTTTCGTTTAATGACAATAGATGCAACCTATACAGCAAGTAATATTTTCCGTCTTGAAATTCTAAGAATGGTGTTAGGATCAAAATCTTAAATTTGCCTATACCACAAACATAATTTATGCGGGAAAAGTTTTCATCCATCATATTTTGATAGACCCAAACAGTTGCAAACAATATGCGGTGGATCTTTGAAGATTAGGGCTGGCTTTCGGGCGCCAAACAGGCTCCAACTATGTATGGCCGCTCGCCAACTCCCGTAAGCCAATCTAACTTCTTTTAAATGTGTTTTTGATGTAAAGAACACATTACGGTACGCATCGCCCGCCCCAAATCTCCAACCAAATTAGCTTTTGATTTATTGGGCCTTAAGTTTATAACTGCCCGATGCCGAAGACTTCAGAAATTATGATCCCACACTTCATAGACATAAATACGTTTTTCCAGAAACTTATTAAAACTTTATAAAATTTCCAATCTGTATTACTGAGATATAAATAAACGCGATCAAAACTCCCAAGATGTTAACATGAACGTATAAACAAGTTTGTGACTTATCGTTAATGAATTGGATGTAACAAATTAAGCTTATCGAATGTTAGCCACTAACTACTCCGTAAACATTTACACAATAACTTTTCATTGATAAGACAATATACACCTTAACACCGAAGCATAAAGTTTATAATCCTATAAACGTAGCAGTGTATCTTGTAACTTTTCATCATTGTTGTGACGTTTGTAACAGCAGGCTCATTACTTAGCTGCGACACGGTAGGCGTGGAGTTGCTTCCGTCGCAACCGGACACCGCCACGGGGAGACCAAATAAAATTAACGTTTGTTACTTTCCGCTGAAATCACCTTTAAATTACTAGGTCGTCTCTTAACAATTGTTTGTTTAAATTTTTACTTTTTAATCTAGTAACACTGAAGGCACAGAATTAATAAACTGAACTGATTGGCATTGTTAGTTAAGTTGAGATTTTTGCAACTTAATAGGTTTGCGGTGAGGTCGAGCACTTAGGGCGCTCAGCCAGAACCTCTGAACAACCGCCGACGTTCGCCACTTCGAATAGTTTCAACGTTATCAAATTCTTTGATTTCTTCTTTTTCTTTCTACGTCTTTAAATTTTTTACCACACTGTGTAATAATGTACTTAACTATGATAGTATGTTTATAAGAAGTGGCATTTTTCTATCCAATACTTGTCATCGGTCTTCTGGATAAACATTAAACACAATTAAAAGTCGATCGGTCTATTTATGGACTTTGTTACTTTTTGTAGTTTTATTATAACCCTACTACCGACATCTCAAGCTTAGTTATTCTAATACACAATTACAAACGGATATGAGCCGTATTTAACTTTTTAAAATTTTATTTAACTATATATTTATTTCGATATATATTTTACTCAAAGCACTATACAGTATAGATAAGCCATCTTTATGTATCGGACTAAGATAAATGGAGTGTGCAAGTGCCGGTGAAAACAAAGCAATATTATCCGGACTAGTGAATGCGCTCGTCCGGTTACGGTCCGTACGGGCCCGCCATAATTTCCAGGAGGCAAATTAATCCGGGCACGGGCAGGCCGATCGGCGCCGGTCAACGCGTCCCCGCATACTAATGCTATTGTTTATCGAAGGGGCTAATCTGTGCGTACCAGCCGTTACTGTCCACTCTAGAAATTATAACGGATCACTTTCGGCCCCGTCTAATCCGCCACGCCACGAGTCAAACGTGCCGCGCCTCTCCTCTCCTGTTTCATTATTCAAATGCGATGCCATCGATCCCCTTCCTTCTAAATTGATGACTTTACAATGAAAACATACGCAATATTAACTAGTAACCGAACGAAAAGTATCCATCACTTTACACTTCGTTAATACTTCTTGAGAGTTTCAAATAATAGAAACATAACATTCAAAGGTTTAATGTTAAAATATACACTAAATCAAAGGGGAAAATCCAAAAGTCCCGTTTCAAATCCAACAAATTGTAGAAGCACGTGTAAAGCTGTAAAAGCGGCGTTCTTCACTGAGTGATAATAAAGGTAACCCTCTGCCTCTCGTCGGCGGCTGCGGCGCCTTTATTGTTATCGAATGAAAATAATCCCGGGATTTTTCGGGATGATCGTAAATTACGTCGGCAGAGGGCGCGGGGCCGCGGGGGCGCGAGCGGCGAATATAGCTATGCTTAACGGTCTTTGCATCTTAAGTACTAACTCTTACATGTTCTCATAAAATTAAGCGTCAACCAGATTTATTGTGGAAACTTACATTATCATATTTAAAAAGCTGTCTAACATTATTCGCCAATAACAAATGTTTCAAAGTAGATTTCATACGATTATTAGGATGATGGTCTTATTTATACTAATTTTATCATCCAGATTTACTTGGGGCTTGTGTTTTGTATCTTGTTTTCTAATTTGTTAAAGTTACAAATGAACATAAAAATAAACGTTCAAAAACGACATAAAGAATAATGACGGCATTGTTGAGAAGATGGTTGCAAAGTTACGTAAATCGTTCATAAAAATGAACAAATAGCCGTCTAAATGCCTTACTTAACAAGACAATGGAAAATAAAAGTAGAAAGGCTTTCAAATTAACGAGAGTGCGGTTCGAAAATAACGGGCCGCGGTACGCACATTTTTGACGGTGTGAACCGCTGAAAAGCCGCAGATACTAACAAAAGTGGCAACCGAAACTTATGAATTATTCATAGAAGCGGTGCGGTGCATGTTCTATCACTGTTTTATCTATTGCGGGACGCCGCGGCCGCGACCCCCGCCCGCCGCGCACCGCCCCGCAAGGGTTAACTACCTTCTAACCAACAGTTTTAGTGTCGTTTGAGAAGACTAGATAAGCTTCGCGCAAATAAACATTACCTTAATGCGATCGCTAACACAATTACCGCTTAAGGGACGTTCATTTATTCATTTTAGATTGTTTCGACAACGCCCCTGCACCACCTCGCTAATTATGTTTACTTTTAATAAGGCCACTGTATCTTAAAGGTACTTCCAAGCTATTTACATTATGCAAAGTATGCAGTGAAAAAATACGTAATACCAAAATCATACTACACTTTAGATTCTGGTAAACAAGGGACAATTTAGTTTGGTTTGAAAAAAGCTTGATGAAAATTAACAATATAGATGTACATATCAGTGGTAGAGAACCCTTCAATATCTTCGCACGAATATGACGCCCGGTATAATATCATGACCATACAAAAGACAGCGGTCAAGTAGAAGCAAATCTGGGTTTCGTCTGATGAATGTGCAACGCATCTGCACATGTTGATGACTGGGCAGAGGTGGCTTCGTTATTTTGGCGAATTGCAATGGCAGCTTGCTCGTTTGTCACCTTAGACTCCAGCAAACATTACAATTCTTAGGAAATGTCTGCAACAACTTTATCTTACAATCTCTAATATAAAAATAAAAACCTCAAACTGGACAGTGCAATCGAAATCCGGACGTCTGGGGAGCGCACAGTTGTCCGGTAGACACGGCGACGCCGGAGTCCGGTCGCGCGGCTGTAAACAAGATAAAGCTGGCCGCTTTCGCCGCCGCCGCCATCGGTAACGCACGACACATAAATCTGCGCAGATTTCATTGTCCGCTCCCGCCTGATCCACGATCTTACAGGTAATCTTTGACCGCAACATTCCAGATTCCTTTTATGTAACACCCATTTACGGTAAATAAACCACTTAACACTTTTATCGCCTTTTTAGTTATGTTATTGAGAGCTCAAACTTAAAACTAGTAGTAGCTAGTAATTAATAAAAGGAATAAATTTTAAGATAATGAAATCATAATTATTTATGTAAAATTGTGTATTGTTTTTCTGAAACAGCTGTTAACTAGATTTTTAAATCTAACCTAACAGTTTAGTACGTATCATCTAGTTAAGAAAGACACCGTGGGCAAACTTGCATGTTTGAGAAATACTTCGACGTAACTTTGCTCAGAGAAAATCTGCATAACGGACTACTTTTATAAAAAGAAAAACTTGTACGCAATGTTATTCAAATAGTTTGTTCTTTACAGTAAAGTTCTACTACATTACATTAAGTGCCTTTTTACCAGACACAATAACTGATGTTTTATGTTTTAGGTGAGGCAAGGTAATACTTTAAGGGCCTTACCATAAAAAACTGGACAGGGTTTTTAAAATATTGTCGCTTAAACACACTTTTATCCAGAACAATGACTCTTGCGCCGTTGCGGATTTTTAACAAATCATGGCTTTTGAAAATTGTTAGGCCTGCGAAATGCGATCTTGACTTATAAATATGTAATACCAAAAGCAGTGTTTATGGTGAAAAATATAATAACGTCTATAACAGCAATCAATGGCGGTCAAGCAGTTTAAACACGTATTTAACTCACCAATGTCTAACTATATTTTTTTAGGGTTAACTGTAAGGATTTATCCTAAGCACGATATGTCAGTTTAGGTGGAGTTGTTAAGAACCAGCCGGCAAGAGTCGCCGCGCCGTCTGCGCACTATAAACAACTTTTGCAATTAAACTTTTATTCGATTGGTCGATATTGCTTTGCTTATCGACTCCGTAAAATTTCCATTCGAAACTCGAAGCAAAACTCGATCTTGCTACTTATCGAGTATCGACTCTTTTTATCGATAATCGAATAACAAAAGTACATGTTTCAATTTGCATATCATTGAAAAACTTTTTCAAATTAATAAAAAAAAAATTAAAATGTATACAAAATACCTTATATCAATTGTAAATTCTTGGCAACCAATATGACGTTGGCAGACAGATATATAAAAATATATCGGGGACATCGATATCGGCAAATAATAAAAGTTTTAATTAATTTCCGTTTTATACGACAGAGTATTTTAAGTCCATAGTTTCAAGTGTTATCGGTAAAGTTTGCGCATTAAGTTTTTACGTTCATGAGAATATGGTTAGCAAACAACGAGCTTGTTTACATAGAATCTAGATCCGGACTTTACATTAAATTATACAGTCGTGAATCCTGCCAACTGAATTTCGTATACCAATGTATTTATAATGTACGTAGTATTTTGAAATTTTTGTCCCTAATTTCTACTTTGCGAGAAAACTTTGAACGTTGTACCCAATAGACGAAAACAATAATGGGATCTATTTGAACATTTTATGCAATATGTAGTAAATGTTTCTTGTACTCATAGAAAATATTTCCAATCAACTGTGTTCCTATAACAAATTTGTCAAGTTGTGGTTATAAACACAAACAAACTGAGCAATAGCTAACATATTTTAATAATTTGGACATAACGATAAACATGTATAAATCCGTTTACTAATCCAAAGCTCTTGTTTGAGTCATCTAAAACTTAATTTATAAACATAATTGAGTTTGAACAACAAATCCGTCGGACTTCAAAAGCTATTTATTTGCGCTGATTCTAGCGAGCGAAGACCTTAGCGTAGAACTAGGTAGCGACATGGGGCTTTGTGGGGGCCAGGTATACGTGTAGCGTTAGTGCGGTGTGTAGCGCGGTGTGCGGCAGACCCCCAATAAATCTCGGTGGCAATATGAGACGTTTCGATATCACAATAACCCGTCCCCGCAGCCGTGTCATCGCTTCACTTCCCACTGCCAACTACGCGGCTTGCTCAAATTGAAATTATTATAATGTATTCCGAGAGTTTTATTGAACCGCATCTAAATGTACCTCGGTTATGTTAGGTGGTATATTTCGTTTTAGAAATATGTTTTCATGTCATTTTCGTGTGAAGTAATGAAAAAAATATTGTTAAATCAATACATTGGGAAATTATTTATTTAGTGTTATACAAAAGCACTATGTATTCTAGTAAGAATTTGGAAATTTAATTTTAAATAGAATTTAAAAACAAAAAAACATATACACAACATAAAATGTTTGTCTTAAATATTTGATATGAGTCTTTAATTCGAAATTGTATATGCACACAATAAAACCTGAAACTGTCGCTTGAAATCCAAACCCTATCCAATAAATCCGTTCATAACACATTTCACAACTGATTAAATTTCACAAATTCGTATAAACAGATAGATGTATAAATGGTGAAGTGAGGAACGTAGCGAAACACGATCTCATTATTCAAACGCATCGAAGCAAATTATGGTAATCTGGAAACCTGTTCTGTTTCAGTAATATTAATACACTACCGCCATCGCCACGAGCCGCCCGACATCGACACGGCTTTGCTCACTCGGCGAATACAGCGAACAAACACCGCGCCTACCTCGATGACCAAACCACATACTTGGAATTACGAATTACTCGTAATTTATATACACATTTTTAGATAAAGTAGAGATAGAGACCCTGGCATTAATCATTCTTATAGTAAGTTAACTAGTAACCGATTATCGTAACGTTCAAAACAACCAAACATAATCTACATTGTCGCTGCTTTTGAAGTTTGAAGAGAATTTATTTTGTACAAACCTACAATAGATTGATTTAAAAGAACAATGTATTTCAATTAACAAGGTTGTGTATAAATAAAATCATCCGAAAATTGTTTTGGTAGAGGCGAGCAGAATTTAATAAAGCAAGTCTATTTCCCCACGTCGGTGTGCATTGTGACATGTTCGGTGACAGGAACGCGGAAAACCCGCCATTATACGGGGAACAGGCACAGCCGCTCGCGCCCGCGTCCTCACCCGCCGCTCCCGCCGCTCCCGCCGCGCCCGCTCTCTCTCTGGATATGTCGACTAATGAATAAACAAATACTTTTCATGCCACTGCTCCTTACATATTTTTTCTATTTCATAATAATAGACAGTTCGTACTCTGTTAAACTTTAATGTAGATTAAAAACTATATCTCTTTCAATGTTATAATGATATTTCCAGTCATAAAACTTACTAGCTTATGCAGGTATGTTTTATTCGTGTAAGTTACATCAATAATTATTAATACTTTCATTAAATAAGTTTACTTTTCAAAATCTAACACCAACTAACAGATTTCATGTTTCATACGGTTTTAGAATTACTAAGTGAAAAATTTACATTTTTACAGCAAAGTCCGAAAAAAGGTATACACGAAGAAGACTTTTTCTTAATGTAACCTCTGCTCTACCACTAATGCGAGACTTTTTTTAATTCACTTGTATTGTATAATCCCAATCAAACTTAACGTTTCCATGTGTGCGCTCCTTAAAGCTGCATATAGGATTATCAAACAATCACACACCGGTAAATTGTTACATGCATTTTTATTATAGATACAGATTTCCATAAAATATCAATATTTGGATTACCAGTTTTCCATTAATATTTTTATTTGTACGCCGTCGGAAATTTAATGCGGGCTAAAGTAATTTTCCGCGAGCGTAGAGCGGAAATTACCACATAGTGTAGTGACGTGTTCGACAAACGTCACGTAGCCGGATCCCAACGCGGAGATCCTTATATCCAATTTCCGGTCGTTTTTGTTGGAAATGAGA
Organism: Papilio helenus; assembly: GCA_026546675.1. Classification (NCBI taxonomy): domain Eukaryota; kingdom Metazoa; phylum Arthropoda; class Insecta; order Lepidoptera; family Papilionidae; genus Papilio; species Papilio helenus. The sequence goes on along the minus strand of JAOCNA010000023.1, from coordinate 2,053,981 downwards.
ATTAGCTGACATGACGTGACAGAAGGCTAAATATCAGTGTCGATGTTATCACGCAATCACCGCCGGACGCCGGACGCTCGCCGACAACCGACAACCGACAAGCGCGCATCTCTCATTGCCGATCACTGATACCATTTGATCCGATTAACAGATTGATGGCAGCTACGTTTTTACCACTATACCCGATAGATTTCTGATCTGTTATCCAATTAAGAAATTTAGATTACTATTAGCTTTTCTACCTTTAGTACACTCGTATATGAATAAATCTCATTACATTTTAAGTCAAAATAGAATGTTACTCGTATTTTATATTAGAAAAAAATCGGTGTCCTACGAAGTTGGAGCGGGTCGTTAGTTACAAGTTATAATGCAATGTTATGATATAATGTATTTATGGTGTGAGTGATGGCGGCGGATGTTGCGCCAGTTGTTGTTGGCGCGGGAACTGTTCGGTTAGTATTGATTTGTGTTGGAAGACTGAGGTTGATTATTCCACATTCGATGAACGTGCGAGTTATTTGTTGATTGAATTTAAATATAAAGTCATATATATAGTTAGGTTATATTTTTTAATAAATATAATATTGAGATATGTAATATACTATTGCCTTTCATTTCCCTACTCTTCGATATTCCATATTGCATGGGATGCGTCTACAATGCCTGAACATCAAGGATGCAGTAAAAATAAGAGTTGATAGGAATCTTTTAATTTTAGAGTGCTTTTTCAAATAAAACAAATCTTATATAATATGGGACTAGCTTATTACATCAACTGTAGATCTAAATTGTGTACATTTTACACTTTAATTATTGAAAAAAAAAATGAAAAACGAAAAAATTCTTTACTTTATAAAAGTTATGGACTATTGTAGTGACGCAAAATATTAACAGAAATAAGATTTATGTGGTTTAATTACTATCAGCTAAGTACGAACTTTGGTCTCTGTGGTTTCAAATGTCTTCTGATGTTTTTAGGTCCAAAATGACATCCTTATGGATTTGAACTTGACCCACACCAATTAAAGCTAATCTAACCTTATTTTAAAAGAAATATTTAATAATCTTAAAACTATTATATACAAATGGCTATACAAAATCTAATGTAGTGTATCAATTTTGTACAAAGGCGTCAATAGGAAAGTTCCTGAAGGATTGGCTCCAGATGTCTGTGAAAGCCGTGCTAACCAGGTCATTTATCAGCGGCCTTATGACCGCGAAGCCAGGCTTCCAGGTTAGGTTTATCATGCGGTCGAGCATTTGTTCTGAAATAGCAGAATATAACTTCTATACTAATCGTCCAAATAACATTAACGAAAATACGATTTGTTTCTAAAGTTAAAAATGGCATATAGATAACGTTACCTAGAATGCTTCTGCCTCGGAGCAGGTTGCCGACGTGTATGTCCATGTCGCCGATGTGATCGACCTCCACGTGAACGTCGACGCCGCTGCCGTCGCGCTTGATTCGTGTCGTCTGCGAGTAATCGCGCAACGTGAGGTTCCATCGCCCTGTCCGCATCACCCCCAGACCAAAAGCATCACCCTAAAAGTAGAAAAAAGAAATACAATGTTATTTCGCAAATGTAAGAAACAAAATATAAATAATTTTGTTTACAATGTCATCAAATTCTGAGTATATTATTAGTGTATTGATAAATTGAACTGCGTAGCAATTAATGCGGTGTGCCTTTGCTGTCCGTTTGAGTTAATTCAGTTCGTAGCGTTGTTTCTAGCTTTTAGATTTGGCTCTAAATTAAGGCTTTTAAATCATCATCTCCCCTACCTTATCCTACTCCCGTAGAGTCGGCGCATCGGAATTTCGTCCTCCCAATAACTATCATTCCTCATCTCAGTCACCACTTCCTTCTTGGTCATATCACCTTTCACGCAATCCATCCATCACTTTCTAGGTCTACCTCTACCGGTGTACCCCTCCACAATCTTAATTTAAAGCTTTTAAATATTTAAGTAAATCATAGGCTTGCCAATGATGTTTACCTTGACATTGTTTCTGGTGGTTGTAACAGTAAGAGTATGGATCAACTTTCAACAGGTGGTAGTTGCAACATATACCTACATAAGATTTTTCGTAGTGTGGTATTTTATGGATTTTGTAACTTAGTATTGTATTGGTTCATTTAAACCACATTTATGGTATAGGGTGGAAGCAAATGATCTACATGGTAGATATTTTACTACTTTTCTGACTTACACTGTGACATAATAAAATATCACTCATACGTTGACTTTCTTTTATGGTGTGGTGTGTCTGGTAATTTAAAACGATTAACAAAGAGAAGCTTTTGTTCCTGACGTATTTAGTTTCAGGAATTGTTTTTGGAACTTCGTTTCGAAGATTAGATTTTCAACCTTAGCTGAATACAAATGTGTTTTTTAATTCTGTATTTATCTAGTGTTACCATAACTTAATATAACTTACTTGAAATTCGTAATCCCCTTCCAACCATTTCTCAGGGAAATATTGAGAGTAGATGATACGTTCGTTCACCCAATCTGTTCTGAAAAATAAGAATTTTAACAATACATTACTTTTATATAGAAACAGTTGTTTTCTGTTAAAGGATTCTGATATAGAATTCCTTTACATTATATGATTTTGTCATAGTTATATAGATATTAACTTGTATTTAGTGACTGTGGACTGGGACCATCCTCTCTCGTAGACGTTGCGCAGTTTGAGTTTGTACCCGAGGCCGCCGACGGAGCGCGTCTGGAGCACCTCTTCAGCAAAGTGCGGGTCGAACGGCGCCACGCCCATCGACGGTATACCTGTAAAAAACATTAGTCTACATTTAGGTTCTTTATGTGCATAAGATTTCAGTGCGTCTTATTGTCATAGGATTTCTTACCTCGTTTGAAGTAGGGTTTTAGTTTATTGAATGCCCTCTTTATGCATTGATCGAAATCTGGCGCTGATTTATGGCACGGTGATAATATTCTTTCTGAAAAATTAATTTGAGTAAATCAATTCCTCGTTTTTGGTACGTCTGTATCTTATTACAATTTATTGGGAGGAAAATGATGGTAAAATAATAATGGCTCGTAACAAATATATAGAATGTGCAAAAATATACATAAAAACAACAATCACTAAACAGACAGTAAAAGTACAATGTAATACAAAGGAATGTAATGCTCAAAAACGACGTAAACAAAATCTGTCCTGCACGGCCATTAATGTCGTTAAATAACAAGCAGAAATTTCAAATTTAAATAAAATTGATGAAATACTGAATGGCTTTTATAACGATTGGTTATCTACAATTCATGTTGATGTCATGGTGTAACAAAGTAATTGCCATAGCATCAACTCTACCATTGCTTAACATGCTAGTTTTTCCACGTAGTTATAACAAAATGTAATATTTCGTGTTTTTGTATATGATACTATCAAATGATAACTTTTAATTTATTTGGATGTTTATTTACTTCTCATGATAGTAGTTCTTTGACCGTATCTAATTTTGAATTCAGCGAATGTTTGTTTTGTATTAAAATTCGGAAAATTTATGATGGAAATAACAGACTGGAAGGATGTCACTTGTGGAAATAAGACCTAACGTAATACGTGATGTAAGCAGTATTAGTGTAATGTTTAGATTATTTATTAACTATACCTTCTGCTAGCAACTTTGGTCGCGCAGAATTAAAAAATTCGTAATAAATAAAGCCTATGTTACTCAGTGAAACATCATAAATCATCTAAACAAAGTAGTTTTCCAATACAAGTACTTCGTGCTAAACTCCCAGCACGATTCTTTATAATGTTTTAATTTTCCGTGTTATAAATATACAAATGATACCATTCGAAAACTTCGTGACCATTTACTAGGGATATGCAAATAATTAATCACAGTATTATTATTATTACATTAAGAATATCTAATGTGCAAGACTAAATGTATGTCATGATAAAAATAAACCAACGAATTGAGGACATAAGGAAGAATTATCCAAAGCTACGGTCAATTCAGTCAATAAAAGATTGCGAAACACAATTCTTGTACTACATTATGACCCAGGTCAATGTTATAATTATAACGATTTTAGTTTTATGAATGCTGCGCTTAGCATAGAGATTGTTAATTAATGGTCGTTACCAAAATATAGTTAAGTAACTATGCTTAAGTAATCGCTACAAATGTTCACATAAAAGGTTGAATGGTGCAACGAAAATACATGAGTTCAAACTGTACTGGAGTACAGATATATTTTCCACTGGCGAAACACTTATACAAAAACATGTTTTGATCACTGTTTTATTGTTTTTCACAGAACAAGAGGTTTTGACGGGAAAATAATCGAGGTGGGCCCCTGTTGATTGTATAAATTGATGTTACTCGCGACTTCATCCGCGTGAAATTAAAAATAATACAAAATATAGTCTATGTTACTCACAGATAAATTAGCTTTCTAATAGTGAAAGAATTTTTAAAATCGGCCCAGTAGTTTTTATGTGAATCAAATACAAACAAAAATCCAAAAATACAATTCTTTCTTCTTTATAATATTAGTATAGATATAGATGACGGGATAATATCATTTTATAATACACCGGTGTGAATATTGATACGTAAAATTGAAAATTATTTGTTCAAGTGACATTACAGATAGTTTTTTAATTCCCACATACTTGTTCAAGTATGTATTTTAATTATAGTATAAGTAAAGGCTTACGTATGTCCTCCATTTCTCCAGCTGTCCTTGTCCTTTGTATGTTCAAAATAATAACACAAACACATGTTAATATTTTAATTGCGTGCATATTTAACGTGTCAACACTTTATAATATATTTAGTTATTTGTTAATACAGGAAATCTTTGATTCTGTTATTTTATTGCCGATTTAAAATTAAAAAGCTGCTGGTCGTTTGACGTAGTTAATTTATGAAAAATAAAGTTGCGAATGTGAACGCTGTTGAATGGACACTTCGATCTGAGATCGTTTTGTTAGTCAACATCGCGGCATGCGAAACTTCCCCTACCATAGATTTGCGAAGTGGTTGCGACAGACCGACTGCCTTACCAAATCTCTTGACACCGACATTTAATTCGAGTTTGTTGTTAGGTGTGCGGGATTTCATAACGAGATGTGTATATCGAATTGGGATGACTTGTTGTTTTGAATGCAACATTCAGTGTTAAAAAACTATAATGTTTAGTCTCTTTTAGTAGCTTATCATTACCATTTATGTTCGGAATTCGATGGTTAGAGATATTACGATGTTTTTTCTTCGCATTCGTAAGTATGGAAAATGCAATCAAAGTGATTGATTTCGGGAAGCTTGTAACCTCTAAAGTTGTAACTTTAACGAAACGTAACTTAAGTTATCAATTCTAAAAAACAATTATAGGTAATTATTAAAAGAAAAAAAAGTGTATTCTCATGTATATTTTTAAGTGATCTTCAAAAGTTCAAGTGATCTTTTGTTAATTTAACTCAATGTACTAGCTTGCACTGTGTTGGTCTTGGTAATTATTTCATAATCGTGTAAATAAACAGGTACAAGAAGAGACTGTTACAGCGGAACTAGTGATATAACACGTCATAACAAACGTGCATCGGGAACAAGTTTACTGCACGTAACAAATGAGGACCCATTGTAAAAACACATCGCTGTCCTTGTTTTTACGAAGAGAATGAGTAGGATGGCAAGTTGGATTGCAAGCAACTTTAAGATAAACATTTAAATGTTGAACTACTTTGTGAATTGTATGCAGGTCTACATTTACATTAAGTTTTAAGTCGAAAACTAGTTATGGAGTTGACTTTGTTTATCAAGTAAAATTGAGTGATTAATTTTCAGATCGAAGTTTCGAGAAGAGACATGTATGGACTTTTAGATTTCAATGTTATTCAATTTGTGAAGGTAGTTTCATAAGCTTTGTTATAGTACGTGTGAACTTTTGTAATTTTACGGTTTTTAATTTCAACACTTAACACGGGTTTTTAATATCGATTATCAGCTTTGCAAATAATTTTGACGTTTAGTATTTTTATAAATATTTTTGTGTCTCCAATTTCGTTTCTCCGTCAACTGGCGCCTAAAAAGTATAATTAGCAATACTACTTACGAGTATTTGAAAAAAAATTGGCTCAACTAGTCCAATAAAACATTTATTAAAAAGGACAATAGACGTTTTATTTGATTTTTTTAAAAACACAGACACAAAATGATGGGAGTTAGGTAAGAATAAAGGTTTTGCAAGATTGAGATATAAAAATTGCAACCTTTTTCGAAATGGAGTACTATCTATATTAATATTATCAAGAGGAAAGATTTGTATTTTTGTATGTATTGAAAACTCAAAAAGGACTGGGCCGATTTTAAAAATTCTTTCACCGTTACAAACATAAGCTTTATTTTATAATTTCACGCGGATGCAGTCGCGAGCAACAGCTAGTCTGATTATATAAGACAGAGAGTGGCTGCTAGCTATTGATGTTACAACATAACTAGATCATATCAGACAACAAAAAACGAGACATCTCTGGGAAATTAATTAAGACTATATTTATAATTTTATTCTTTACTTTTAATGCAATAATTGCCTAAGGTTTATTGGCAGAGATATTTTAAAAACTATAGATATAAAACTGATATAGTCAAAGTAGAAAATAAATATGAAATAATAAACACATTTTACAATTAATGATTTATTTATATTATCGGCACATAACCGTTACATATAAATAGTCTAAAACCAAATTAATGAACCTATGTATTTGATCGGACTTATAAAAATAAATAACTTACAGTAACCACAACTTGTCTATAAAATAAGCTTATATTGAAATATATTTAATTTTAAATATATTTGTACACTGGGACAAAGCAAAATAAGTCTTATTGCATTAATAAGCTGTACCTTAATCAATAACTATTTCTTAATCTATGCCAGAAGTAACAGAGAAATCCGTGTTTAGAAAAAATCGTTTTACGATTTCACTTCAGTCTATCCCACAACTTCAATAAACTAACATTTACCATGAACATATAGAATAGTATGATGGCCGCCATATATGAATTGTTGACGTTTTTATTTTTACAAAATCATGAAAAGACGTTTATTTGGAATGGAATATTGGTACAATATTAAGATTTAGTCTTTGACCCAGTCGTCGTAGGGGATCTGATCGAGGATGCGTTCTAGGAAGTGCGACATCTTGGCCGCCAGGTCGCGCCTCAGCTCCGGCTTCATCTCCTTTAGCAGTTCTTGCGCGTTCGTATTGATGAACAGGTTCAATGCTGCTTCTGTTCATGTAAAAAAATAAATTATAAAGTGTCTATTACGGTGTTTCCCGTTGGGCCAATTGGTGGATTGTCGGTTTTTTCCCCATTAGACCGATTCTAATTGAATCGCGTACAGTTAAATAGCATAGACTTACGTAAGACAGCGTTACTATTCTGTAAGTTCTCGACGCCCATCTGTATGTCCCTGACGGAGAAGTCCAGTTTGAGTTGCTGCAGTTTGAGGTAAGTGCGCTTGTTGCGGGTGTACGGTGTGCCGCGGAAGTATACCTTCGCCTTAACACCGTCTGTAAAAAAATTTAACTCTATATAGATATTTTGTTGGACATTTGAAACATTATTTTAATTTGTCTTACGTGGAGCTCCGTTTTTACTAAATAATTTCGGTTTCGCAACAAAATTTACTTTCAAGAATGCATTGAGATTAGCGCCATCTATCTTGTAGATTATTAAAAGTGCATTTTAAATGTGTGTAATGTTCGATTTTTTATTAACTCCTGGAATGTGCTGTGAAATTATAGTCACATAAATGAACAAAAAATATATTCATGAAATAAAGTCGTTTAAATTACAAGGAAGTTTGGAAATTAGTCATTATAGAACAAGTTTGACATAGTTTATTTGTGTAGCAAATGTTTAGTTAGCAAATTATTTACTGCATTCATAACTAGATTTCCCAATTCAATACGTTTGTATTGAATTCTAAGATTAG
>JAOCNA010000023.1:1934743-1946016 GCA_026546675.1 Papilio helenus | reverse complement strand
TCAGATCCATACAATACGACAGGTCTTATGATGGACTTGTAGATCCGTCCCTTAAGCTTAAGAGGCATTCTTGGATCACGAGTCACACCAGTAACCTGTCGCCATTTCTATATCTTACTAATATTATAAATTACAAAGTTCAGATGCATGGATGTTTATTAAAATTTGTTGGTAAACTGCTGAAACTCCATAAAATTTGGCATAGATATAAAAGACAGTCTGGACGAACACTTAGGCTACTCATTTTTTTTTAATTCCACGCGAATGGAGTCTCGGGCTAAAGCTAGTATGAGTGTAAAGTATAAAATGTCGTTTTGGTATATGGTGGTTCGCTCACCGCTCCACAGTGGTGAGGTTGTATCCGTAGAGGCAGTGCAGCTCTACTCCTGGCGCGGAAGCATCACGAGAGAACCGCTCCGTATCCTTTCGCATCTCCCACGCCGTCGGCATCTCCATGTCGCTGCACATCACACCTTTTGACATGCGACAGGGCTGCCAACGTTAACAATTTTTCCCCCCATTATTATCATTTACTAATTTAGAAAAAAAAACACACAGACTATTGTTTTATTTTCTATGGAAAACTCGCTAAAAATTTTGACTATTTAATGTTAGTATTTAAGTCTGAATTTCCCAGTAAAGTCGTAGATGGCAAACAATTTTAGTTACTGGCGTTAAAAAAAATTATGAAGCATGACGCACGTAATCAATTTTGACAATACGGGCCGTAAAACTTCTCGACAACTCGTAAACAATCGATCCTAAGCGACCTTTAACATTATCAAAATTATTTTTAAATAGAACAAAAATACTCTGATAACTAAAATGTTTAAATTGCGACTCGCATTTTTTTAGTAAACAGTTGAATGGGCTTCGAAACAATCGACAATCGTACAACGCTAGTGCGATTTTTTAGTCAAACGTATGCGCCCAGTCTTGGATACGTGCCTTTTTGGTTAAGTACTTAAGTGGCGCCTCAACGTTGGTGAAAATAAAATTATTACTAAATGACAACTACATTTAAAGGATGGATTAGAGCAAATTGACATCAGTGATTTATTTTTGTCAATATCAATCAATGTGACTGGCAAAATGTCGTTACAAAATTAAAGTAATCTTACTTTTTCTCATAAAGAATGATAGAGATGACAATTTGACTGTTACTAAGGAACGTTAACACTAAGGAAGACAGTAATCAACGATTGTCAGTTGTCACGGTGTGAGCACACATCTCGCTTCCTTCATTAGTTATGTGATAATTGCGCCGTTCGTGTCTAACACTAGTGTTCATTTCAATACGGAACGATATCAATAAAAAATGGTGTGTTCGTTACTTTAATTCGGAGTTAGTACTCATGTTACATTTTATTTAACATCGGTATTAAGACAGGCAATAGAGGCGACACGTGTAAAATCGCATCGCATTAAAAAAAAATATTAAGCATTCGCCCGACCATTTTCAATTATACCGTATAGAGGTAAAATTATAAGGCTAACAAAAACTTCATTTCATATCTATCAAAATAACTAAACCCAGTAAAATGTACTAAAAACTTATGTTCAACTTAAGTTAGCGTTGTTAAAAGAAAAGTATTCAGTGCAACGCCTAGCAGAGCAAGATCGAGTTATTGCGACAAGGTTGTATTACCAAACCGCCGACTTGCTTGAATAAATTGTACATTACTAGCATTATGTTTAAAAACAGTTCGCTCGAGAACTATTATTTTAAGAAGTCCAAGATAAGGCATTTAGTTTTAGTAATTTGTCATGGTTATTTGAAATATGGATTCGTAGCTGTGCCCCCAAGACGACTATAGCAGAAACAACCTTAGTTCTTTAAGTAACTTAGGGCACTGTTTCACTGTTCTGAACTGAATTTTATCTACAATTTTTTTCTTTGCAGATCATATTCGGTGCTACCGGTGACTGTGATAAGTGACAAGAAAACATTTAATATCGAAATAATCGAACATTCGAGCTTTCGCCATGTGTCTGTACGAATAGGGTTGTGAAACTGCACACAAACTATTCGCTGCCGAAACTAACTGTTACCAATTGACTTAGTGAAGTGTCTTAGTGTAACAACATTGGGCCACGCTCTTAGACTAGACGGTTTATTCTTGGTAAGTTAATTTTATTATTTGTCTACATTTCAACGAATAACTCTAAACATTTTATAATAATCATACGTTTTCTTCAACAATCCGCGTGGGTTTGTATTCGGTCGTCTCTACCTTCGAATTCTTCCTACATCCCTGAATATGACCTTGTAGAATAAGTGGGATGCGCCTATACTCGTGATTCATTGTCTCCCAAATAAATTAAACAACAAACACTTAATGTAATTAGCATAATTAATGATAAAATTTCTTACATTACTCACAAAGTGATTTATCAGATTCTCAAAAGTCTAGGAACTATAACATTCCAACTAGAGCAAGAGCTAAAATCATTTAATATCGATCTTTAATCAATTTGAAACACGTTGCATTTGTTTAATATCATTGGAAATATTCAGTTAAAATTTTCATAGAGTCCACTGATGATTTTTCAGTAATCAAACAGTATGTTATCAAGGCTTTCATTTCAACAATGGTCAAGTTTATAGTGACCTTGCTCCGCTTGTCATGGTGTCATTGAATAACATCAAACACGACCACACAAATTGCTGGCTCATTAACTTACAATCTGTTCCAATGTCACCGGATTTCGTGATCAACATTTTATTCATACCGTATTAAGTATTTAATGTGCATTTTATTTCTTGAAATAATTTCATGTAAATCCCACTCTTGTAGAGTTGGCACACAAGGATTTATGAACCTCTATGTTTTGGCTTTATTGGTATTTAATTTAAAACATATAACTAATCTGTATCTCTTGTTTACATTCTTGATTGTATCTAAATTAATTTACTAACATCTTACGGCTTCTAAAAGATTTTAAAGTAATACCTATTTTTCACTTCGTTTGTGCAATTCAACCTTCGAAAGTCGTGACTTCTACTGCATTAGTATGAAGTTACTTTTCCGGGTTAAGAAACGGCCGAGCTCTTTATCTTTTTAACTAAGTCTGTGAGAGTGATAGCTGAATTTACACGTCATTAACTCAAGTAAAAGAAAATGGAATGAGACTTTTAAAGAAGTTCCAGTAAAAGGTAATTTTCACATGTAACTAATTTGGATTAAAAAAAATTGCAGTAATGTTTTTTTACTGCCATTTAATGTAAAAAAAAAACAAATATAACTCTCCCGCTTAATGGTTCTAATCACTTAAGTAACGAGTCGACGAAAATCGATGTTACTTTCTCCATACAGAATCGTTGAACTCCACTACACTACATACAAGTGTTCATTTATCTCAAATTAGATCGCAATTTCGATTAAAACAACATCGTTGCGATAAAACGTAATAACGGCGTACAATCGCCTCTTTCACTTATCAACTGTAACGATTCTATTTGTCACGTAACTGATACTTGAATAATTATTTTGTACTCTAATAAAATGCTGTAGAGTATCTTTTTGATTGCATCCCTTAACACTTTAATGGATATCATAGTATAATGGTTACCGCGAACCAAAGCCGGATGATGATTGTGACATTGGAAGACAGATTGATGATACTAATTTAGTACCAGTTAGCTCCCACGCGATCAATGTGGCTGTCACCATCGCGTGATGGAGCTGCCGCTTCAGCTGACATCCGCTGTGGCCTTGGGGAACAATGCCAAAGGTCTAGAACGTGGGAAGGTTTGTGTTTTCTTAATCATAATACGCCATTTCGCGGTAACATCACGTATGTTTTGTATTAGCTTGTTCTGTCGTAAACATGCAATAACGTTTCAAATTGATAGTGACAACTATCAATTTATTGAGTATCTACACGAGCTCGTAGTTACACATCTTCAATATTCCATAGCCTTCATTTAATACGACTCTAACAGATTAAGTACCTATCCCATGTAACTTCGAAATAAAATGTTTTGTTAAAAATAGTAGGACAGTAGTTTATCCTAATCTATACTAATATTATAAAGAGGAAAGAATTGTAGTTTTGTATATATTGAAATAATTAAAAAACTACAGGGCCGATTTTAAAAACTCTTACACCATTAAAAAGCTAAACTATCTGAGATATATAGGCTATATTTTTGATTTCACGTGGACGAAGTCGCTTACAACAGCTAATATTAAGTAAAAAGAGAACAAAAAAAACTTTTGACACTCAAAACAAGAAAGTCTTTTGCAAACTTAAAACGAAATACACACGACCGCAGATAGGTCGATTAAATTGCAATTACAAAGAAACCACAACACTTTTCAATGTACCAGTTCATTGCATTTAATACGTCACACAAAGAACTATTCACGTCTATTAATAGTGAATTATATTTTTACCTTGACAAAAACTGCAAGCAAGAGAACGTGATCAGCGAACTAACGGGCGCAGAAACATTTACGAGCAGAACTCGGAGCAGATTGCTGAACTGACAAAAAAATATATGAAAGTAATAGTCGCGGAGCACAGGTGAATGCTCCCTAGTTAAATGTTCAATTACAAAAGATATCTATCAAGAAAATAATTCTATTTTCAAATGAATATTACCCCGTTATTATTCCTAAAATTAAAAGCGATTAACTAAAATTATACTTTACTTTGTTCATAACTAATCATAAATGTACAAATATCTGATTATCTAGACCTTATTCACTGTTGCAACACCACAAAGCATGTCTGCATACAACATAAGTGTCAATTGGCGCAAAAAGAAGATAGTTTGCCATACGTGCTACTTAATAATCAAGAAAATCTGAAGTCCAATTAATTATTATTTTTTAGCGACTTTATTGTCGACATTGACAGCCGACAGTGAGTGACCAAACGAAACAAATTCTTAATTAATTTCATAGTTCATTTCCTATTTATCTCCCATCCTAAGCTTCAATAATTCGTTGTGCAAACATTGCTTCACCGGAGTCGAGCACCCTGAAATCATAATTGTCATAGATGACGCAACTGAACACCGCAAGATTTCCTTTTTAACCGCCAACAAAATAAATCTTTAATTTATAAAAAAAATTTACTTAAATTAAGCAGCAAAACATATATACATAAAATCTTGTTAAGACCGCGCCAGACCCGCCGAGCTAATTTTTCGTTTTAACCTCGTCATTTTTTATTGATAATTTTAATAAGACACAACCAATAACATTGTTTTAAGGGCGTTGCATTTATTGAAGTGAATTTAGAAATCCCCGTGTAAAAGACATCAGGTAAACAAAGTAAGGTGAAGTCTTTTATCGGCTCCATTGTGTCGTGATGACACACCTCACACGAAAGCTGAACTTGTCGGGGCAAGTGAATGCACTTACGGCCTGACTTAGCCTCTCGTCTCTTGCCGTGGGACCGCCGGAGAAAGTACAAGGTCTAAAAACTATGTTGTTTTATTTGTTAGTATTCATGAAAAATATTTTATATTGCAACGAGTAGATCGTGATAACATTTCCAACATCTTACGCTTAAATCTCACACTCGAAATAGTATCAATCCCTTATTGTAGAATATTCATACTACATCTACAGTGGAGGTGTCCTTTAGTAACCATTTAACGACTCAGGGCAGTTATTAAAAGTTTACTTACAATTATGAAGTACAGGTAATGGCAACAGTGCGAAGATTTGCTATACTCAGGCGCAAAAGGCGCAGTGGGGAGGGGGGCATAAGCGAGCGGGGGCAGGGACCGCACGATGCCGTGGAAAGCTCGCCGACCCACATCCAGCCGCGGACCTGTTCCCCGCTTTACATAACACCTACTCTCGCTGCCTGCAGCCCGCGCCCTGCGCCCTGCGCCCTGCACCATACGGCTCGATTACACTCAATTGCATTGTACGCCTTATCTGTTATTACATAAATTCGAAAGTTAAGGACAATTTTTATCACAGTTTATGCAATGCAATACCTTTTTTGGGTATTCGAACTTACCGAAATTATAACTATATGAGTGTATGAAATTACAAAAACTTGAAAACAGTTACAAATTTTCTAGGTAATCTTTTATACCAAAAAATTTGTTTGACATATTTCAGAATATATCTATATTTGCCAATACGAGAAGTAGAATATCTACAAATCGCTGAATTCTCACTGGTTACTTTAATACCGCAAAATACTTGAATAATAGCACATTGTTGCACATTTTAGTAGCAGTTTCTAAAGCTAAATAATGAAAGGAGACAACAAAACGATTAGCTACGTGGACGTCAGCCGGTCGAATCGAATCCAGTCTCACCGCTACGACAGTGTAGCGACACCGCAGATATAAGCAATTTGTACGGCCGGTGTCCACAGACGTTGACCTCGTGACGAGATATTACCGATTTTGTACCCTTCAATCAGCTGTACTAATAAAACGAACAACAGCTTTTAGATATAGGCAAAGAGAAGTCTAGGCAGTGGATTACGGTCTCTTTAAAACCTGTGTTGTAAAAGTATTGTACAAGTATGAGGTACAAAAGGAAAAGTGACTGTAAATATAATTCTGAAACAGTCAAAATAAGCCCTATAAAGACTAAACAAAACATCAATTAATTTCTCGTTATTAAAAATCAGAATATAAACTTCTTATTTTACGCAACTAAAAGAGGAAGGAAACATATCAATAATCATTTCAATGCTAACAAGTGACTCGAAATAAGCAATTAAAATCAGTAACATCAATAACAAATCGGTAAAAGGTATAATTTAAAAGTAATGCATTGAAGGAAACTTCCACATCGAGCCTATTTAATTGCTGATAAACAAGTTTCGTTACAATCTAAGCTTAGTATTTCAAAGACGGAACAACCTCATAAATAGTCTCGGATACCAGGACATCAGAAAGTAGTCATTAGTAATTCTTACATACTGAATAAGGCACGACGGCTTTCGTCGGCGTTGTCGCGTCGTCAGCCAAGCTGTCTGAACAGACAACACAAATCAATATTTCAATCTTGAACCTTAGTCAAAGACAATTTAGAGAGTTCCACAGCACAAACATTACAATAAATGACATTTACAATGTTTGAATGGTTAAAATTTTTCATACCGCAATTAAAATTATCTTGAAAACGGTATAAAACTTATTGTAGAAGTGTGAAAACTATGATCAGTACAAGATCAGAAATTTATTGGGTTAATATGTCTTATTCATAAGCAAACTTGGTATAAAAACTATGAAACTATGATCGTGTTAAAACCATGCCCCTCAAGACTACAAATCAATATCAATTATCCCTTCACGTATTAACGATCTTGAAGGTATAATGAACTTTCGAACAAATTCATACAGAGCATCAGTTTTTTTGAAGTTGGAAACGTAGCGTGGTATAAAACATTTTCTCCGTAAGTCCGCGCCATCAGGAGGTGCACGCTGCAAACAAACCAGTTTAGGTGCCTATATTTTATTGCTCAATGCAGAAATTATCCGAACTCGATTCACCTTCGAGATGTTTCAAAAGTCACGACATTTAGGATGCGCTGTTAACTGACAGTATCAAAAATTCTTGCTATTTGAACGACGGAATCTCTCATTGTCTGTTAACATTTATTTGGAATTCTTAAATTTTTTAAAAATTTATACACATTATACTATTTTCCAAATTTTATATACAGCCTTGAATTTAAACATTATATAACATACTATAGGTATTCGTTTGCCAATTATCTGCAAAAACTAATATTCGTTTCTATGTATCTCAAATTTTTTTACATAATGTTAGTGAATGGTAATCCTCTCGTGGAAAATTTCCGTATTGTTGAATTATTTTAAGTTAAATACGATAAAAATTACATCACTATCCTATACTATCAAAACCTTACTTAAAGTTTTATAGGAGTAACACACTAGAAATAACAATTTTCCAATCATGTATTAAGACAATTAGACAATTTAATTATTAGTTAAACAAACAATTAGATAAAGACGTTCACCCCTACTATTAAAATCAGCATAAGTAGCATTAGTACGGTACACGTAAACTAGTAGTTATGTGATGTAGAGCCACGGTTGACGTACTGATTGCAAGGTGTAATTATTGCGGCGTATTCTAATAGTCTGTGGTTTTGTTTAATGGAGAACAAAATTCTTATGTTTACTACACCTTTGTCGTAAAACTGTGCTTTTAATACGCGTTTAAATAAGAATAATAATCAATTCAAAGATTCCTTCCCCTCTTCAATATCTAGAAAAAATAAGACACTATCGATACTGTAAGTTAATATGTATATAGTAACTTAGTTACCTTTTGTAAAATCACTGTTAACTTAGTTACTGAATACATTTCAAAGTGCGCAATCAATTACCGTGTCTATACACAATGGACTCGTAAATACATCGAACGCAGTAATCAAATGAAATAAACATATGACACGCGAATTAACCCATTCTATATAATTTGACGTACATATATAAAAAGATAATCAGTGTGTTCCCTCCGCTCGTTTGCCCCCTTATCTTATAAAAAAAAATAAAAAAATACCACTTTACAAAAACATGGTAATTATCCTAGAACAAAACATAAAATAGTAAATAGTAGGTACATGCAATGCCAGAACAATGTAATAGACTAGGACTAGGCTCAGCCTTTCCATACTGTAAAAATAAAAGTATATAAAAGCTATTTGGTTAAAAAAACATCCCATAATTTAACATAGGCACATGTAACAGTAAGAATTTATTAAAGGAATTTTTATTTATAGTGTTTCATCTAGCAATCCCCAAGTTAATACATGATGTAACATAAAATCGAAAACAGATCGCGTCTATAGGGGTTTTTCATTGTTTAGTATTGGTAACAATCCAAGGTTGATCTGTGTCGTAAATAACCGCGAATATCGTCAGTTTCGTGACAGATTCTTTAGCGGATTTCACTATCGCATCGGCCCTGGTTGAGATGTAAAATAGTTTTCGCGGCGAAATAGCAAACATCGTCAGTAGGTCGTGCTTGTGACTCGTGATCGACTAATCTCTTGTGTCGACATCACCATATGTAATATACGTAAATGGTTGCTTGTATAATAGTTATTTAGCAAATATTTCACTGCAAGCTGAACCAACCAAATTAAAGACTATCATATTACATGCGATTAACTTTTTGAATTAGTTTCTACGGACTGAGAAGTTTTCAGCTAATCTGCTGTTACGTGGTGATGTTATTGTCCTTTCTTAATGAAATTCAAGTAAAATATCTTGAAATTGTGAATGATTTTATTAAAATAGTCGACAAGTAACGTGACGAATACGGATACTAATCTTTGATTTATTAAAAGTGGGTTAACACTGCCGAAACTCCTATACAAGGATGTATTACCATCTCTCTTATTATGTTTGAAAAGAACAGATATGCAACAGATTTTACAGGTGCTATAGAAGCACTGTTATTCTGTGTAAATCTACGCTAATTTTAAAGAGCTATTAATGTATTTCGACATTGATTGATTGGTTCCAGCCTTGCTTATTCACTTTTTGTGTCTTACAATTTGACCTTTTAGAAAACATTTATATTGATTTGACTCAAGATTTATACAATGTTACAAGAAACACTAGAAAACAATATAAAACATTTTTGAATAAAAAAAGGAAGATCACAAAATAAGATTATTTCTACTGTAATGCACACAATTTAAAAGTAAGAAATAAATCAATTCAAACAGGACATTGTTATCTTGAGATTTCCATGCTGAAACTATTGCGTACTACACATAATTGTTTGAACATATTTTTTTACTAGTTGATAAACAATAGGAAAAGAAAAGTTCCAACTGTAGTAATGAGTCAGTCTAAAGTAACTCGTTCATACAACTTATTGAGCCGGATACACAGAGCTTTCTACGTCGAGGCTTAACGGATCATTGAAAGTGTTTTACATGTCACACGTCACACGTAACAATCGCGGTCCGGTTATTGATTGATATATTACTTGAAACTTTACAGACAGTGTCTAACATTTTTTTATTACAATTTGATTATCAAAATACGATCGAAAGAAAGTTACTTTGACATTATGGGAACTGTGGAAGAGTTTCGTTTTTAGTTTGCGAAAATAAGTAGAACTTGTAGAAAATCCTTGAAGCTAATGGACTAAACGAATTAAGAACAAAACTATTAAAACATATAAATTTACACAAAAAATGTTACAACTCTTATGAAACGTAGACGTAAAAAAAATCATAATCGGCTTTCGTAAAAAGAAATAAACAATGTGATAATCAAATGCACGCATATGTCAATCGATCAATCCACTAATTTGATTATATAATATCAGGTAGAGGTCTGTTTGTCCATTTACCAGCTCAATACATTATGTAAGTCGATGTAAACAGACTTTCTACAAATGTCCAAGATGTTTACAGAGTTACAGAAGTGCGGACACGTAATAACGTTGAAGGAATATGATGAAATATGGCATTTACGTCGTTATTGTTGAATTAAAATCACCCATCTTATAAACATGTCAAGGTATATCTTCCTTTTATCAATGTGAGAATAGAACAATAAACAATTACTTGTGGTGTTTATATCTTCGTGTTATTGAGGAAACATTAGAAATCTTCCGTAGCAAGAATCCTAAACATGACATATCTATATAGTTTAACAATCAATATAACTAACAGTGGTAGAGACTGCTTCAACATCGCACGACCGGGTCTGGTCGCCCCCACAATACCACGACCACACAGAAAACAGGCGTCAAGTGGAATATATTCCGCGTTTCATCTGTTGTGTGTGCGTACCCAATTCCTAATTTTAATCCTCCTCCCCTTTCCACCCTTTTCTTGTAAAGAAAGGAAAGGGCCGAGAAGTGGATTTGGCATTGGATGGGACGCATAGAAATAAGTAACATCTTCTTTCTGCGCAACCCCTCCTCTGCTGGTTATCAGCATTTGCGGATGTCAATGGTCAGTTGTCGCTTTGCTATTTTGGCGAATTCCGAGGACGTTTGCTCATTTGTGACCTTATACTATAAAAGAAATCAATAGTAATAACAAAATGCATTAATACTTTAAAAAAAATTAAAAACATTTAAAAGTAGAGATTTGAAATAGTGACACTGTTGTATTACACAAAAAACATTCACGGGTGAAATGTCAATATCTATTTGTAAGATACAAATGTGACTATAGTAAATTTTATTATCCGCATTCTGAATGCGCAATTCACAAGATCTTAATGTATAATGAATTGACTCAGTTATAAAGTCAATTTTATTGTTTACCCTCAAGGAAATAACCTG
>JAOCNA010000023.1:1806986-1820876 GCA_026546675.1 Papilio helenus | reverse complement strand
TCGTACAAATTTTCACGTAGTTTTAATTCTAGTTACATAAATAAAAAAAATTGTCATCCGGACCCAGCGCGTCTGTGGCCCCTGAGTCACATCAATACACAATTATCCATTGCCAAAACTCGAAATAGACGCAAAAGATAAGTTTATCAGCTCACCTTCTTTTTTTAGGCTTTTTATCTCTTTTCGCTTTTTTGTCATCGTGCACAGTTTCAGGGGACGGTTGCCTTTTTATCGCTACAAATAAACGCAAATTATTACATGATAGTTTAAAAAAGAAAACTTAAAACTCCAAAATTTGAGGAATAATCCTCAAATATATTTTATTGAGATTTTGACTTACGAGGCGTGGGCGTAGTGGTGGGCGTGGGCGTTAGCGGCTTCTGTGTTGCCAGGGGCGCTAGGGGTGCGTGGGGTGTTATGGGCGGGGGCGGCAGCGCGGCGGGGGGCTCGTCATCCACTAAGATCACGTCCTGCGAGTCAGACTCGTATCCACCCCACGCTGCAAACATACAAATTTCAAAATTAGTCATGTTATAGTAATTAAAGATGTTTTTCAAATTTAAATTTATCTAGATCTATATTTCACCGATCTTTGAAGTGCACATTTTAAAACACAACTATCAGCTGACTTACCGGGGCGGGCTTGCGTGCGTGGACTGGGCACGGCAGGGCTCACCACATTCTGAAAATATAATTAATATTTACTACTGATTTCTAAGTTTTAGTTGACTATATTGCATTAAACATTACTACTCTCTGAATTCTGAATTCTTATAGATATAATGTACTTACCCGTGTGAGCGCAGGAGAGGTGAGCGGTGTACCGCCCAGTCGTCGCATCTGACGCTCCGCTGACGACCGGTTTGAACCTACATACAATACTATGTTTAAATTAGAAATGTAGGTAGGTCTGGCCATAACATATTAAACTCAACTGACCATAATCATATCACAATAAGAAAAACCGTCAAATAGCACCACACTCTTTACAATCAGTTAGACCATTTATATAATCTGTTCAGAAATATAAAACCCTGGCCATATTGCAGTAAAATATTGAACTAAGGATGTAGTAAAAATTATATTAAAGCTATCATCATGCTATTATTTTTATATTCTCAGTTAAAATATCAAGTACTGTGTTGTACCGGTGTGGGCGGGCGACGCGACAGTTGGTATGACGAGGTCTCGCCATCTTTTCACCAGCACCTTGGCTCTCCGCGCCAAAGTCTGGTCAGTCGTCTTCCGTCGCAGCTCGTTGACATGCTTGCCCAGTCGGGTGGTCTGCAAAACAATTCATATGAACCTAACCTTGTCTATAGGGATACAGTAGACCTTCCTATCTCTATCTGCTGTTATAACTGAATTCACTCCCTTAAGCATATCTCTTTCATTCAATCCATTTATACTTCGGACTTCCTCTAGCTTTGTGTTAAGAAATCGGTATCACGCCAGAGTAGTACAACACCAGATCATTGGCATACACGTCCCATCCCTATGACATCTGTCAATTTCAATCAGAAGTACTAAGGATAAACGCGCCATTCTGGCGGGAATCGGTAGGCTAAGTAACGAAGTAGATTTACGTTATGATTATATTGTCTAAAACTAGCCATCATTCAAATGTTTGTCATACTATTATTACTGATGTATAGTGCCATACAAATTGTATAGAAACTTTGGTAAAAAAGTATGCGCATATTCGTCAGTATCATGTATCTATGGTCAGAAGTATATGAACTGCTTCATGCATACATATTTTCAAAAATGTAAATGTTTATAATAACATATCTTTCTCTAGTTTTTGTACATTCAACAATATTACAAAAGATGTTTTACAATGCAATTTGTTTTAAAATAAAATTTTGGCAACGATGTTATACGACGTCACAAGTGGGCAGAGGTAATACAAATTAACAAGACAATTAGTGAACTGTAAGTGGTAACAAGTTTGCCCCACGGCACTTGGCACTTCCTTACCTCCAACAGCTCTTTTGTAATATTGATTTTCTCCAAAATGGATATAATTTCGTTGACAGCGTGCATGTCGACCACCTGGAAATTTAACATTAACATATAAATATTTAACTTGAATACGACCTTGCTGCAGATAGGCATATATCTGAAAAGAAATTCAAAGATGTATGAAGTCAATCCGCTCTAGGCCAATGATTTTTACTATGCCCTAGTCACCCCTAATTAGAGTAGACAAGTCCCTCAGTGAAGATTTTGAGTCTTCTATTTAGCACAGACCTGATTCATCTGATATAATTAAATCACAGTCTTTGAAAATATACAACATTTACGGTTATTCTTAAAATAATTTTCTTCCAAAAACATTCTCTTACCACAACATAACCACAAAACAAATGGCAAAAAAAGATTTAAACCAAAAAATAAAAATTTCTAGTCACCCAATACATAACTTAACTAAGAAATACTATAAAAAAAATATTGTTGTACAAACTTCACAAATTTAGAATCCAATTTCTTTTTTTAAAGTTTATCAAACTGTTTTACGAGCGTCGAATCCAATCAATTGATTTATGTGCGTTGAAAAAAGTACTATTTCCTATTGTAACCAATGATTTGTTTTATTCTCGCATTGCAAATAACGTAAGATTTTTAATTCATCTTTCACTCAATTTTAATGAATGAAAGTGCATGCTTCTCGTATTCAATATTTATTTAAGTATAAGGGACTCCTTTGGTTGGCAATTAATGATTCTGAGTGCAGTAAACATATTATAACGAAAGTATAGAAATAAAACAATCTGCAATGTAATGTTAATACTTACAGGAAGAGTAAATTACATTACTTTTAACAATCAATATAACTTTATCATGGAAGTAGGAAGTATTATTTTATCTTTGCAACTATGTTTGTAATAGTTTAAAGATAAATCCGTCTTATATTCTATGAAAAACTATACATATTTTTACCTAGTTTCAAAAAGCAGCTACTTAATTTCACTAAAAATGTGTGTCAATTCTGAACCAGCTGAGTTCAGATCACATAGGCTTGAACCGTTGAGCTGTGGCTCAACAGTAAAATTAGCGACAGCTCAGCACAATGTAATATAACTGCAAGTTGATGAGCCACAACCTAAATGGTGACATACAAAGACCTGCCAGCCTGTTCAATGATCTTCTACATACACAAACCATGAGCTAATCTGCAGATCGTAATTTTTTGTTGAGTTCATCATGTCTTTTAAATGCACTCATTGCTTGATGTGTTGGTTCCGTTAGACAGAGGCCAAACATATGTTACAACCTCCAATTTGTCTCAACCCTTCCCGAAACCACTTCACACCTTTACTAGAGAAATGCCACTATTCATAGTTCAATGTAAAAAGTGGTAACAAAGTGTTAACAAATTATTAATAAACAATAAATGTGTGATATCACCGATTAATCTTATTTGATAAGTGATAGCATAACAAAGTATCTTAGACAAGTGAATAATGTCCTAATCAGTTGAAACATTTCCGAGAAATAAACGAAAGTTCTTACTAATTGAATGGAGAAACATACTATATCGACTCCTCTGTTCAGGCATAGGGCTAGTCGCTGACTACTAGAATGTGGTAAGATTTGTATGAAAAACTCCTATTTAGTTAAATCAAATGTCATACTGGTTACTACAACACTTCGAATAAAAAAAATACAAGATTTTTATGGCATAAACCTTCAAATGTATTGAGATTAACCTCTGACAATTACATCAAAATCTACTGGTACATTAATGCTTACTTTTGTTCTACTTTTGGCTAAGGAATAAAAAATTAAGGTTTTTCTGGTAAAAACATTATCATGTATTGAGAATAGCTAAAATTTCATCAATATCTGCTTCTTCAATAAGTATAGATCAGTTCCATTCTTAGCTAAGTTTGTTAACACTACAAATAATCATTAGTATTATTTTCATGTGTTTTCAATAAATTAATATTGATGCAGAATTGAGATTTAATATTGCTAGCTACATGTATTGAATGAAGTGTTAATTTCTTACAAGTCCATGCTGTTGAACACATGGTAACAAAACATGTGGTGGAACTGTCCCTTTAATTTTAATCAAATCAATGTTATAAAACTTGCCTTAACCTCATGGTTAAATGGTTAAACTAATTTATTTTCAAATTAGCACTTATTATGTACTGTGTGTTGCTATGGAAGTTTTACAGGCTGTACATAGTCTAATACCATGCACAAGGATGCTATATTTTATAGGATTTTTATGTGTTAGATTCTTAAAATAACTTAAATATGGCATCATGGAATGCCAATGCTATAGTTCATGAGGTAACCTCTAAGTTGTAACACACCTGTAAATTCTGAATTTTCCACATTTCTAGGCGTACATTACATTAGTTTGAATTAAAATAGAGATCTTTATAATATCTCAATTACCACATGCAAAGCTAATCTGTGTCGCAATCATCGAAGAGTTCAGAAATGACATCCTTATGCTAAATTGTTGCGAAAACTGAACTGACCTGCAATTGCACCATCAAAAGTGAATAAATTGATATAGATATAGTTACAATCTTGTTGGGATTGATGAAGGCATACGCCACGGTCAGGGTGACCGCCACACCGCCAGCGCTCGAACCTCGGCGCAGTAAAGTCAGCCCGCGAGACAAAACACATTTTCACTGCCAATCAGCCCAATTTTCCGTTCGTCGGATCGACCTGACGAAAATCTACGGGAAAGGTCACGCGTGGCACAATTCCATACTTTCACATTGCAAAACATTTGGCACTAGGGACGGAGGGACGAGCGCTGGCGACGTCAGTGGCCCCGTACACCGCACTCGAATCGCTCACGTATCCATACAGACACTTTTCCTTTCAATAACGTGATATTCATGCTCAGCTATGTTCACTTAAGGCTTCTATACTTCGTATTATCATCACAGAATCATAGTTTGTCTAGAGACAACCTCCTAAGAGGCAAAATTGTAACTTGAATCGGGTGACACAGGCCTGTGCAGGACGTTTCCGTATCTTTGAATTGCTTATCAGACTTTTCATCTTCAAAACCAGGAAACTTACATTGTAATTGTTATCCAACGCATTCAGAAGTCGATTACTTAGATCATGAGCGTTATTACTCATTTATAAACGAAAATATTTAACTAAATACGACGAACGTGTCTCGGCTGCGTCGTAATGGCGGACCGACGACTACGTATGCCCGTGCCAGGGCATTTTAGCCGAATAATTCAGCTGATATCTACTAAGGCGACGCACACTCGTGTTTTTCCGTTTCTTTTGACGGTGAAAATTTGAATCAACGCACTTTTGCCGATAGATGGCGTTGACCCGATTATTTTATGCATTGTAGAATTGATTTTAAACA
This sequence comes from Papilio helenus, assembly GCA_026546675.1. Taxonomy (NCBI): domain Eukaryota; kingdom Metazoa; phylum Arthropoda; class Insecta; order Lepidoptera; family Papilionidae; genus Papilio; species Papilio helenus. Next base: position 1,815,511 of record JAOCNA010000023.1, on the reverse strand, counting down.
TTAATTTGTGATCCACATTAAACATCAAATAAAGATAAGTTAGAAAATTGGGTCTATACTCTAAAATTAACTAATTTAAACATGAATTTTAAACAGTTCAAAAGTAAAGTACGGCAACATTTAGAAGTCTTGCCATGCAAAATAAAAACAAAAATGTGTGACTCAAATTCTATCCGACAGATGGTGACACACTCTAGGAGAAGTAACAGAGTATAAAATTTTTCATTTAAGAAAAATCATTTTCATAAATTATTATGGTTGATTAATGGTTTTTAACCGGTTGTGAAAGTAGTTTTAAGAACATAATCCTGTAAATTAGATAAATCACCCAAACTACAATAAAGTTCCAAAGTTCTGTAAGAATTTCCGATCGCAAAAAGATTAGATTTTATAACAGAGCAACACCGAAGTTAGGCCATCTTTCAAAATGTAAAAGTGTCACTTTTCGATCGTACAAAGTCGTGTGTCGTGTTTAAAAATTATGGCTTAAAATAAAAAAAAATAAAGTCCTGTTTTCTATCTTCATATTATGCGAGTAAATTCGCTAAATATACTTGTGCAAATTCATCGGTGTAGTGTTATTATCGTGAAATAAAGAATAATAATTGATATGTGATCATAAATGGCGATAATATCGGTATATTTGTGTGTTATGTTGTGAGAGAGCGATGGATCGACGGTGTTCACAATCTGTCCGGACGCTTATTTTCGACGATTCGGACTCGGATTTACCGAACATCGGAAAGAAAAAGGATCTATCATCGACGGGGGCTCCATCATCTTTAAATCAGAGTGCTGAAGGTATGATAACAAAACTTTTATTGTTTTTTGATTTCTTGATTAGAGCCCGGTAATACATGAATTCAAGGTTTCTTAGTCTCTCAATGCGAATGTGAGTGACAATAAATGTTCCCGGCGTATTGGATCGCATTGATATACAATCAATTATGTACAATATACAACCACACTTATGTGTAGTTAAACAAAGACATGTTAAATATTGATTTACATATTAAAGAGAATATTTAAGTAACTACTCATATTTACTTATTGCTGTGTGATTTATATTGTAATTAATTTCCTGTACTTTTATATTCACTTGTGTTTTATAACATTTTTATAACAATTGACTTAATTCTAAGGAATAAGATTTGCACATTTAATGTAAGGAGTGTTTTATATTAACAACTAAGTAATAATTTTCTTAATTGGAGTAAAAATAAAGTAAATGTTGAAAAGGAAACAACCATCTCAGTCTGTCTTATTTGTTGGACAGTTTTATGTTTATCACAAAACTATGGTTGTATGTTTTCCTATAGCAACATAACTCATACAGTTAACCAGAGAGGTAGGAAAACCATAGACCTCCATTTGGTGCAGACACCTTTCTTGATTCCTTTTATAATATTTTTAATATGAATTATTTTGCTTAATTTTTTCTATAAATAAATAATAAAACTAAGAGATAAAAGTGGAACAGATAGCAACACTGTTTATTTTTAAAAGTGTGTTGCCTTTGTAAGTAACAATTGGATTGTGGGAAAATTTTAATCATTATTGTAACTGTAAAACTATTCAGATATTGTTTAACTTATTCCCGGTCATATCTGTAATTAACAAAAAATATGAGATTTTAGTATTTGTTACTGAAGGTATCTTCACTAGTCTTTGACATTTTTATATGTGGAGAATTAAAAAAGAAACTTATTTATTAAATAAAGCACAAAGGTATTTTATTTAACTATTCATTAAAGTCGGTCACATCAGGTATTAAAAAAAAGCTGCCTATGTATTTGTCTTAATTATGTTTTACATCTGTGTCAAATTTCATCTAGATCCTTTGAGCTGTTCTAGTGATAAATTATAAAAACATTAATCAATTAATCAACTATCCATCCATCATCATATAAAAATCATAATTTAGAAGATTACCACATTTTTTTAAATGTTATAAGGTTCCACTGTTAATAACTTTATTAATAACTAGCTGCTGCCCGCAACTTCGTCCATGCAATATTAAGATAAAAATATATAATATGCCCGTCTATATCAGCTACCCTTCAGTGAAAGTCCGGTCGAAATCAGCCCAGCCGTTTTGGAGATTACTCGGCACATATGCGGCTTGAGGATAGACAGACAAAAAAAGATTAAATGCGATTTTGTTATCAGCAATGCAAAAACACCATCTTCCCGAAATCTGAATATTATTAACAGACACTCCAATTTTATTATATGTATAGATACTTGACTCTAAAAAAATCTAAACAATTCTGACTGTTAATCTGACATTTCTTGTAGTTATTACCGTTAATTCTTACCTTCTTGTATATATTTGAATAATTACCTAAACAATTATGTATAATTTTTTTTTAGTACATAAAACAATGCCGACATAACTGTACATTTTTAATAACCGTGACCTTATTTCACATTGGAGTTGTATACTTTCAGTTTATGTAAAAAAAGACAGAACTAATGTCCGAGTATGTAGGCCATCCTATTTGCATTGGTTTTTGCAAGATAGCGATAATGCTCTTCTGTGGCGAACTGTTGCTTTGTGATGCAAAGTTTTATAGTTAAGTCAGCATATTGTATACAAGATATCTTGTAGTTTTTGACTGACTTCCCAAAAGAAGGAGGTATTCAAGTCGTCTGTATGTTTTTTATATTTACTACATTACTAGGGTCTTAAAGCGAAAAAAACTGTTGATAATTATTTTGGGTTTTTAATGATTGAGCCTTTCATATGATGCTTAATAGTAAATGTGTTTGAAATTATGATAAACTAGCTGTTGCCCGCGACTTCGTCCACGTAATATTAAGTTAAAAAAAATAGCCTATATAAAGTCCGGTTGAAATCGTCCCCGCCGTTTTGGAGATTACCCGGAACAAACGCGGCTTACGGACAGACATACATACAAAAAATGTTTAAATGCGATTTTCTTTATGAGCAACGCAAATACATCATCTTCCTGAAATCTGGAATTTAACAGACACTCCAATTTTATTACATGTATAGAAGATATAGATGGTATTTACGTAGAAAAGGTTCGTGATAAAAATCTTTTACAATTTGTATTAGTAATCCAGTTATGGTTCCACCATTTATAAATAGTAGTAAATGGCTTTAAAAAATAAACTTTAAACTGCAACGGTTCAATTTCATTTTGTCCTACTAATTTAGCAATTGTAAGCGAAATCAATTTTTCTTATATCACATCGTAATGGCCTTTCTTTGTCATTTGTCGGAACACAATACGGCAATATAGGTGACCTTTATGTAATAGGCGTATAAAATGCATTGGAAAATTTTGCCGGACAATAAAATGCACTCAGTGCTTGCATTAAAATGGCGAATGTTGCATTGTTATAGTTGACCCCTCGCCAAAAATAATGGCCAGGGGGCAGATAAATTAAAAATGGCTCAAAAATACCCCTTGACGTCCGGCGATTTATCGTTTCGGACACATTTTATGTTCAAGTTCCCGTTGTGAGTGGTAAGGGCGGGCTGCGGAGAATATGCTCCGGTTGGTATCGTATATGTAGGTGTAAAATTACATAGAAATAAAATGACGTCATATCATTTAAGCTTGGCTTCATGTTAAATTGTAAGGTTTAATCTACAAGAGTATTTTAGACTATTGTAGACAATACTAAAATTTCTGGAATAAGTCTCTGATATGGTATAAGTCTAATGAAATAAAAATGGCTGAACTTTTGAAGATTTAAAACGTTAGACAATTTTATTTGCCAACCACGTGTAAAATCATATAATCGGTAACTGTAGGAAATAATCTTTAATTTCACCGTGTCCAGGTAAAAAATGCCAAATACCCGAGCACTTGCATGAGGCACGTAGTTGATAATGCAGAGGAATCGTTTGCGGACACAATGACATAAGATCGATGCGTTTTTTTTTAGAATGCGACTTTTTTAAACTCTTCCAACAATGAGATATTATTTTCAGATCTCAAAACATTATTCAATGGAATTTAAACCTTAGTGCTCGATGATAGAGTTCTATTTTTGGTTTAGATCGGAAATCTTTTAGTGGTTTTTAGAGAAGATATTCTTTTTATTCCGCAGTCTTTTGTAGTTTTTAAAAGGACACAGCGATTAGGAATGTCCATTTTGTCGCATTTTATCGCACTTTCGGCTAGCCTGCGTAGTAAATGCCACAATTGATCGATGAGCCGCATTCGCACCTGCATTTCTTACCAATTCTACGTACTGGTGCAACATGTTAAAAGAATACTGATGTGTCATTTTTTTGATACTTTAGTTCCAGTAATACCTCATGCATAACTCTGCTTATAGGTGTATAAAGATCTTTAATTGAATATTTCCATATTGGAGTAGTATTTTTACTTCATTTTTATTTATCGATTTAATGGCATGAAGTGTATGTTGCCAGTCATTAGTAATGCCGGTTTTCAGAATGAATTAAAGATTTGTTTATCACTTTTAAATAAGAACACCCTATCTCGGAGACCAAATTTATAAAATTTACTTATCGTTTTCTTTATTTAATTTAATCTTCACGAGTTTAATTTTAAATGTCGCTCGGATCTCAATTCCTTTGGTATTCTAATTGAAAAAAGTACGTAATGAATATGCATGCAATACAGACAGAAAATGGCACAATCTTGCAAATAAAAGAGTAAATAGGCGAACGCGATGCGAAAACTCCGATATGGGATTCCTGATTTGGCTTCAACGCGACATGAATAAAACATAGTGTGTCGGGGAGGGTGAAAGCAACCCTTTTTCTGCCAAAGCAATCTCTCCCACACCCCGCACGTTTTTTGCGACAATTCACTTGCGATGGGGTTGACTATACATTATGTATAGGGGCATCGATTTATTGTCACATGGAATATATACGTGAATAAAATCAATGAAAACTTAGCTAGGGGAATTTATTATCGAAATAACGATTTGTCGTTTTTAATACATCATGGAAGTAACACATCACTTTTTACTTAGGGTTTATATAACCATAGTTTATGTAGTTCTATAAAAGATTAGCTTTCGCCCTTCGACTCCGTCCGCGTATAATCACCTAAAACAAAAATATGTTCTTCCAGACGTCTAGAGCAAAGAGGTCTAGCTCGCTAGATGTAGATATCTAAGCGGCGAACTCTAGTAAACGTCCATCTAATCTTTTATTGTATTTAAATACGACTAATACTTAAATCATACTTAGTATAAACTATATAGAAGTAACTACACATATAAGATTATTTAATTTTGTTGGAACCTTCTATGTATTAATAGAGAAAGGGGTTTGGAAACCGAACGAAATTGTGTCGCCCCCATTGTCACAAGCAGCAGCGTGTGATGTGATAATAATAGGTTAGATTTATCTATTATATAATAATAAAAAAACACATAATAATAAGTAAATCATCGTAAGCGTGAGTAAATAGTTATAGTATAATTAAAAAAATACAAAATAACGGAGCTTACTAAGTTCAGAAGGTTGACGATTAACTAAAGCTGACTTAATATGTGACTGTTATACAAATCGAACTTCATGTTATAAATACGTAAAAGCAGTGACGTCAGATGTGGCCAGTATTTTAGAAATATTATTATCACAGAGTAAACAAGCCATCAGAGAGCATAAGAAGATTTATGAACCGAAATGACTTCAGATTCCCTTTTCATATAACGACTGGCAAACTTCCCCCGCACTCATAATTTTAGATTCCCTTCGAGAATCTTTTTTCCCGCGAAAGATAAAAAGAGACGGCACGCGTTAGAAGGGGACGCGAATAAAATCCATACTTATAATATTTGCAGGCTCCGTACACCGCACACACACATAGACAGTACGATTTACTTTTCTTTGGAGAGTATTGGACTGTACAGTAAGATCCAAAATTCATAATTACTTTTTTTTGTTACAGTCTTAAGATTTATGAGATGTGTTGATAAATGATAAAACATTATTTAATAACACATATTGTAGAGGAAATAAGCTTTTTACAAAATTTTGATTAATATTTCCGACATCAAACTGTTAATAATTCTTAAGATTTCTGCATTTTACATGTGATTTATTCATTTAATTTATATTGCGACCAACTGAATTAAAGCTAACGGATCGATTATTTTTAAATATTTTATTTCATTTACGCTTTTTAAATCAATGTTTACAGCTAGTGTAGGTGATTACCGTGCCTAATTAAAAACTGTCTCTGACGTAAAAGTTTTGATATGTTTTGGTACAATTATTAGTAATGTTAGTAAGTTTGTTCAAAATTTCAAAAGTAATATTAGCAGTAATTGTATCATACTGTATGTGACATATACGCACACATAGAGCAGCCCCAAGACGCTCTGCGTCGCGGCGCGCTGAGGAAAAAATGTACGATGCCATAAAAAATCAGCGTCCATTCGCTCCCGGAATTTTTACCCGTTTTTTCCTCTCGGAGGGTCGACGGTTGCCATGGCGACCGGTCCGCCCCCGCCTCTCCCGTACCCACCGTAAGAGCTTTGCGATATTTTTACTGCCGACGAAAATGTCCTACGTTGATTTCTTTTTGATGCGGACTCTTACTGCCGCAGACGTATACAATTTACGATGTTATTAGACTTATACGTTTGTGACAAAGTTAATAGCATATTGACATAAAAATATATTAAAACAGTATGATTTTTAGCTCAGAACATAATACTTCTTTTCATGTTCAATAAAGATTGCTATAGTTTCTATAATTGTAATATGACTAAAGAATCAAGTTTTTGATTGAATACATTAATTGAGCAAATACATAGACAAAACATATCGTTTTCCCTTAGTCGTGCAGTGACAAACAAACGCACTGCTTCGGTAACGTAATATTTGGAAATCAATTATCCATAAGACGTATTTGCTATTCCCGGAAAATAATGGGATTAGGAAAAATAATATAAGGTCGTCTGTTCGCGATTGACTTTTGTTTGGATATAGTCAAGATTAGATTGTAGCTTAAATGCTCAAACGTTAATATAATCAATGCCTATTTTAATCAAAGTTATTTTTTCCCAAAATAGCTTATATTGATTAGATCGTTTAATGAAAGGCAAACTTTATTATACAATACTTATAGAGAATCAAATTCTGAGGTAAATGTCGAACAAGAACACGCCTCTCTGTTATAAAAAACTCACATAAAAGTGTACATATCTGACTGTTTATAGCCACGATAAAAAACCTCCCCAATTTTTACCAGCTTACCTCTGATTGGCTGACGAGCCCCCAATAAAAAAGTAAAAGACGCGTGCGGCGATCGCGCGTTCTCCATTCAAAAATGAAAACACGCACGCGCTGTTGTACGTCGCGACGGCTGCAACTTATTATTAAACTATCACCATTTTAAAATGACACACCGTACCCCCTCCTTCTACGTAACAATTCAGGTTACGTGACAAAAAGTGCATCGATCGAGGGGTCGTCGTATTTTGGACGTTGGCGTAAAAATACTCAAGGAAAAAATATAAAACCGTAGAGGGAAGAATATTTAAAATAGACCCGACTCCCCTTCCGTATGGGGAGCGGGATTGATATATTGTCGGAGTTAGTTCGGATTCTCATAATACACACGGTGTGTTGGCGCAGCGAGGCTGTAAGATTTGTCAATATACGACATTCTGCGGCCGCTATTTCGGTGCTGTCGCGTGTCGCCCCTACATACAGATCGTATTTCTAGATATTGTAATGTTTACCTGCTCTGCCGACTCTGGTTACAGCTTCCGGCGCGTAATAAATATATAGGCGGTGTTCATATAGCAACAATTGGTAGAAATCTATAAAACACGAGCTAAAAGTACCTTTTATACAGTAAAGGTAAGCATAGACGTAGATGTTTGCACGGCAACTAACCTAACCTAACTTATATCGAAAATGATTTCATAGATTCCAGTTTAATGATGATGGTGTTGAATGTCGTGTCGGAATACACATAAAATAATACATAATGAGTATATAATATTAAAAAGGATGGGCTTCAATTTAATTAGCATCAGTCAAGCGCTTTAAGCCGGGCTAAAACCGTCAATTTATTATTATACGCCCGTATCCAATTTAAAACAACGCACGCCCGAAAGCAGCCATTAGGTGTTAGGGGAGCGCATTGTTTTGAAATGGAGAGAATAAAGAGGGGAATCCTTGTGGAGCAGAAAAAACAATTTAAAAATAAAATGAAATAATTATAAAAGGGAGGGCGAGCGGCGCGTGTCATGGCCGCTTATTTATTTCTACGTCTGTTCAGCTGCTGTTTGAATTTCGAACGCCTTACGCCCTTCTGCGTCGGTTGGCGCGCGGCGCACGAGTGACATATGGGTAGAGAACATTGCCATACACAAAAAATGTTTATTAAAGTTACACCTGTTAAAATGAGGATTGGAAGCTGCACCTGGCAGTACCTTCTTTTTTTACATGTGATTATTTCATTTGGCCAGTGCATATATCTTCGTTTCATTTATTTCGGTCAAAAGTATGTTTCATACCTTTCGTTGATTGTGTGTATGTATTCACG
>JAOCNA010000023.1:1517157-1527252 GCA_026546675.1 Papilio helenus | reverse complement strand
ACTGGGCCGATTTTAAAAATTCTTTCACCGTTAGGAAGGTTATTTATCTGTGAGTAACATAGGCTATATTTTTTAATTTAACGCGTGCGAAGTCGCGAGCAACAGCTAGTATTAGATAAAATGAATGATTAAAGAATCTTATTCTGGGTTTCTGAAGTTTCCATTGATTTTTAGCTACCTATTGATTCATTAGTGTTAGGTTGAACTAAGTTTTAATAGAGTAAAACTGTAGTCACGTAGTTCGGAAACGTATTTGTTGGAGTTATAGAACCAAAAACACTAACGAATGGTTAAACTTAGATGGGAAACCGGCCATTAGAGATATACCGTATCTATAAAATTAATAATTTCACAAATAGAACATTAAAACAAAAGACAGTCAAAAAGGGATCTTGAATAAAGAAACAAAAGACAAGCGTAACAATGAGAGACAGAGACAAAGTGTAAGAGAGCGAGATATTCTGACCATAAATTGCAAGAAACATGATAATTACCGCGCTTAAAATAGACGAGTAAACGTGGAAACCACAATAATGTAGCAATTAGAAACGTAATCCCCAACCTTCGTAAGTAATTGTATTAATTGGATATACAAACCAAGTGGATTAATATTAAGCGTCGCGGTTAATGTTGAATGAAATGGAATTTAAATTATAATAAGCAAAGATTTTTAAAACAATATAAAGGAAACTTTTTTTTTTTATATTATAAGGTGACAAACGAGCAAGCGGCCGCCTGAATCCGCCGAAGTGGCGAAGTGACCGCTGCCCATAGACATCCGCAATTGCAGATGCGTTGCCTACCCTTAATTGACGGAGGAGACGCACAAAAAGAGGATATTTCCCCTTCCTATGCGTCTCCCCCACAGCCAAATCCACTTTCCCTTCCCATCCCTTCTTCTTAAGAAAAGGGTGGGAAGGGAAAGGGACTAAAATTAGGTCTCCAAACTCATCAGAAGACACTCGGAATTGCTATCACTTGACGCCAGTCTTCTGTGTGGTCGTAGTAATACACCGGGCGAGCCGACCCATTCGTGCGAAGATGTTAAAGCGGGCTTTACTACCGTTTAAATTTTTATATTACGCAAACAATATTATAGTATTTTTTTGGGTATTTAATTGAAACAATTTGATAATCGAGTCTCTTTGCTGGTGTAATTATTAAATTAAAGATTCATGTGCATTATAATACTGTAATTACTCATGCATAAATAATTGAAACGTAAATACTCCGTTTAATAGCGAAGCATTTTAGCGAACTTCGGCATTGTTTAAACTTGTTTACACAACAATTTGCGAGTAACACGAGCTTGCAAATAGTGTTCGGACAATGAAAACAATGCTGGAGCCCTTAGCAGCGTAGTGTTTGAAAACAAAGAACAACGCGAAAATTGAGTCCGCAGAGGACGTACGAATTTTTATTTCACATACCAGACTAAAATTTATTGAACTAGCTTAATTTATTTTCTTCGTTCGGTTATGTCCTTTAACCCATCTTCCTTAGTGACAATTACATTCTCTGAGTACGTCAGTAATGATTTCAGTAATTGTTTTTTTCATTCCCTGTGATTATCCTCTTATAAAAAAAAAGTAATGGAGATTCAATGTTAATATGCCCTATTGCCTAACTTGCTATTTAGTAGAGTCAGTAAATATTTTTTATATGTTCTTCATTTGTTGTATAATTGTTCTCGTGGCAACTGTTATCATTTTTTTTATCGTAATTTATTATTATGAAATATTAACCTAATGAAAATCCTAATCTGATCGAATTAACATAGTCTAAAATCTTCTATCATACATAAACTATAAGAATGAAGAGCATATACATATACTATGTTTACGCTTTCCATTGTCTAAGTTTGAATCACATATTTACACCACTACATAAGAAGTTAAGTCATTTTATTTAAATTTAGAACAAAAAACATAGCCTCGATTAATCTATGATGTACTATTTTTTAAATAAGCAAGCAATTAAAAAAAACAAGTGACTAACAGAAAACATAAGAACAAAATTAAGACGGTAATAATTATGCAATCATCTGTAATTTAATCTGTTACACTTGATAAATCTTTCCACTAAGACATTTTATCGATAATGGGAATACCTTAATTCATTTTTATAATCATTTCAGCATAAGCAGCCTTATCATCTTCTAATTATTTAAATAAATTAGCGTAGGTTTTAAGTATTTAAACACTTTGCAGTAGGTTCTAGTGTGATATTCATCATGTCTAATTTAAATAGACAAAAAATATATTACTCTGAATCGATTTAACATTACATTGTTTACGCGTTTTTTTACTCGTTTCCGAATGTTTTGGGGTGAAATATCCGTCCGTGTGTAACTCACTTGAGTGCAATTTGTCCGAGCAACGTCGTTGAGGGCTCTCCGAGTCGGAACTAACCGAACTAGTATTTTTGTTAGGAAAAGTTCTGGATTTTTTTCATTTTTTTCCACCAACTACAATTTTTACTTAACAAAACTAGCTCGAACTGCTCAAAAGTATTGCAGAGAACTTATTAAAAATGTCATAACGAGTTTTAATATTGGAGGAGAGTCGCCCACGACAGAAAACAAAGAAAATGTGAAAGGAGGCCTATGCCAAAAGGCACATTGAAATTAGAAACACCTATATAACTTTCGTTATTCTCAATTTTGTATATTTAAAATAATTTCAGATTAAAAAGGTTGTATTATTGTTATTATAAAAAGTTTTAAATTTAATCGAAATACAATTCTATTTTTGCTATTCTAATTTTAAAAAAGCCAATAAAAATTATATCGTTTATAAAAAAATACAATAAGTAAAATAATACATAGACAAAGTCAAGATAAAATTGTTATTACAAAGAAAAAACTATGTCTCAATAAGCTAACAAGAGGCGAGCTGTCAGATGACCTTGAACTGAAGGTGAAGGACAATACAGTTATCATATATCACCTTTCATGGACATTTCGCTACGCCCTTTGTTTGTCCGCTACATCTGATTTGCAATTTAAGAAATCGTTATATGATTTACACAAGTAAATATAGTTGAACTACTACATAAAAAGATATATAATCTTTTTTGCAATGCAATTTACAAGTCATTAGGAAACTTATCTTGACTGAGTACACGGTAAGCAACAATCAGTTGATAAAAACAAAAAAAAAATGCACCCAGTCAGCGCTACAGGTCTTCGAATTCAGTCACATTGGCCTGTTAACGATGAAAGAAATCTCGCACAGGGTGTTTGTAGCACCAAACCGATACTGCACCATGTATGTGACTTTTCGAAAAAAGTAAGAAGGAAATGACACTTCACACTTTAGAATTAGTATTTAGTCCATAAAATATCCCCATGAAGACCCATGCAAGTGGTTTTGTTAGAAAACCTTGACATCTATATCACTGTGTGACTACGGTCAGATGTTACAAACGAGCTTGGCATTGAATTATGAATCATGGACGTTAAACGTTCTTTTAACATTCCGTATTCGACACGCGATATACAAATGACGGGTAGGTATTGATTTTGTCGAACACGCCCCCAAATCGTGATCTGATTCCGAACGATTCTTTTATATTTCACCCATCGACTTCAGCTAGCGAATTTACTGCGCATTCGAGAAGATACGAGACTTTTCGAAGCGAACTAACTCGCATTTGTTAACGAAAATATTGTAAAAGTTGAATGCGCTTCTAGAAAACGTTTAGGTGTAATAAAGGTAGAGTTTTATAAACGATAGACGCTCCTTAAGTATAAAAAATAAACGAAAGCAACGCAATTGCAATTGCGCATGTTTATGGTCTACTTAATAAGGCTCCTTCAAAACAAATAAACCTCAGTTCAGGCCTGTTTTCTGGGAACTTTCTGATAAGTTACGCGATTATTTGATATCAAGTACGTCATATAAATCAAATAGGTAATGACAATCAATCAGGTTTATGATAGCAAATATTTAAACTGATATCAGTATATGGAACAGACAATATCGTGTTTCAATAAGCTGATTATCAAACTGATTTTATAAATTCAAATTCCACTAGATTCTTATAGGTTTCCGGATTAAAGTATATTTTTTTTAATTCTATTGATAGCCAATTTATATTTAATGTTTTTTATGAATGAATTATCCTTATGATAACCATAAAGGTTAATAACAAATTACATAAGAGCTGCAGGAATTGTGTGTCGTTGACCGATTGCGAATTACGAAAGATTGTGACAGAACAAGAAAACCGTAAAACTTGGTATTAATCGAATTGTAAGCAATTGGATATTTATTCTGTATACGTATAAGTTATCATTCCTCTTATTGTGTTTGTGAGACCAGAGACAACAATACATTTCTATCCTGCTTTAGAACCCCATAGTTAATTTATATTGTTATAGCAGCATAATGCATCACTTCATAACAATTATGATTTAAAAAATGTCTATCTAACTGTTTCAGTTCACAATTTGTTATAAATTTATAATATACTAGCTGTTGCTTCCAATTTCGTCCGTGGGGAATTAAAAAATACAGCCTTACTCACTGATAACGTAGCATTTTAATGGTGAAAATTATTTCAATACATATAAAAATACAAATCTTTCCCCTTTATAATATTAGTATAGATTAGTATACATTTCGTACACCCTAAGCAGTCGGTTACTGATGTACAACTAAGAGTTATTACAATGGATTAAGATCTTCAAACATTACATGTTCACTAATCAGTAAGATTGATCTCACAATGAATTGCCATCAACTGCAGATAGCAACCGTCTTTGTATTGAATAGCAACAGAATTAGTTATGTTTAATCTAACGGTAAATCCCTCTAAGAGATTGTGATAACATAGGTGATAATAAATTAAGCAGTTTTAGTACAAGTTAATAAAAATATCAACTGAAAAATAAACTACATTTTACTTATTTGACAGGCATCTACAGAAATCTTCTCATATAGGTTCGGTATAAGAAAGACAGAAGTGAAACATCCTTCAGTATGGATAAAACTTTCTTACGTGTGTTTTCATAATTTCAAACTTATCGTGTTTAATTGATTGTCTTCCAGAATTTGTACTACTTTCGCATAGAATCTAGCAATTCTACAACTTTTAATGATTTTCTTAGTGAATAAATATATAATTAAAAATAAAAAGAATAATTAAAAAAATAATACGTTAGCGAACGTACTTCATTTGACTGTTTTATTTAAAATCGAAATGTATAACACAGCGCCATCTCTCGAAATTTTTATGTAAACAGTTTGATTGAATTTGTTGAAGATATGTTTTTATCAGCAGATACCGGTAATATGGATTTTAAAAAGAAATACTGTATTAATAAAAAAAAAGTAATTAATTGAAATAAAATTACAATCGTATCAGGATAGTTGTGAAAAGTTAAAATGAAATCGCAAGAAGTAATGTTATTAGTACAACCTATTTCATTCCCGTCCAAAGGAGATTCAAACTGCACCACAATTTCCGCTAAGAAGTAGTTCATTTTCTTACCTAGAAATACCTTGAATGGTAGCTCCTGAAAAAAATTAATAGCAAATTCTAGATTCTACATTTTATAAATCTGTCAGCTCCTGAAAAAAAACTTGTTTACGATATGTTTTCTTACTCTGTATTTTATTTTCATAACTATGAATAAAAAAATAATTTGTTAAGAAATGTAAATAATAGTAGAAGATACAAAACTTCATAACTCACCACTAATGTTGATAATAAAATTGCAATCATTATTGAAATTAAATTGGAATTAATATTGTATAACGAGTTGTAGAGGAGAATCAGAGTAAGTTAGTTGTGAAGTGGCGTACGCGGCACGGCCCGGATACGCGCGGGTCGACGAGCGGAAATTGGCCTAGCGTACTGCGAAGCCTTTGTGTCGTACTGTACTTCCAAATGAGTGACTAATATGACTTACTCGTATCATAGTCATCTCTTTATACGAACTTTTTGGTTCTTACTAAAAATGATGCTACACTTTTCTTTGAAGTGATTTAAAGACATGTCTATGGTCATCCTATCTGCACCGGCCAATAGAACTTCTAATTACTACGAAATTTGAATCAAACTCGTGTATTCTAAACCCAAACAAAGCTGTTCATCAAATACAGTCGTAAAACAATTGGACCCGTCATATGATTTGGTCGAATTGAGCTCTGCCGAGTGGAGTGCGATTGAATGATTATGGTCCCCAAACAGGCAATCATCAGCGAACATCCGCGTATCACTGACATATTTACGATTGTGCCGACACCAAACCAAACCGAGTTCACGTGATGAACTCTGGTAAACTTGCGAATTATTCAATACTGGTTTATGAAAACATTTATTAAAATACCTTCTTGATAACACTGCAATAGTATTGAATATGTTCTGCATTTGTATTGCATTTTATATACCGTAAAATAAAGCCGTATGAAACATAAGACGCTGATACTTGAAGCTCCGATGTAAGTGCATCTTGAGGAGAAAATCTTGGCGCACAGACGCTATCGAGCCACGATCAAGCCACTAAGCTACCGTCAAGTTGACTCAACTACTATCAAGGAATTAACGGTATAATACTTTATTGTCTTCTACTATTTAAATCTTAACTAGGTATTTCATCTTTTACCTAAAGTTTTCTGGCACGTTCAAGTTGTGTTTTGTGTCAAATTGCGAAAAGGGCACTTTAGAGCTTATTTATCATAAAATATACACTAAGGTGCTGCGTAAGTACCATCAAATGGCTCTGAGTTGGACCTTTTTCTTTCTTACCTGTTTGTGTAAGTTTTTATTTTTGAAGTTTGCGATTATTTTGCAGTCTTAAACTACCCATTAGAACTTCAAAAACTCGTTATAACAACAACATCCGTTTATGACTCACCCTGATGAAATACACCCAACGGGTTCGAAACTGTCGGTGCTTATACCGAATTGTTCACGTGAGTTATGCCGTGTTTTATAATTAATGTAATCTCATATTGTTCTAAGATTTAATAACTTTTGTACTCATATTGTGCAAAACATATTCCGCGACGCGCTTACACGCTTTACAAATTAAAGGCAGTCACATAAAGGTAAAGAGTGTCACGACGTTTAATTACAACATGTAATAATTGTTAGCTTGCTACGCAATTAGGCTGCTCGTTGAGTGTCCGCCGGGAGGAATTAAGGAAGAGGGGGATGCGAAACGCAGGGTAGGGGAGGAATTTTGAGCCCCGGGACGGAGCCTGCACCGAGACGTTGTGCGACAAATGAGCTCCATTTGTAGAAGGCACGTGCGTAAACTGCGTACGCGAAAACTGCGGACTTGTAAGATTAATTAAATTGACAATCGAAAACTTTGAAAAAGCCAGATTACAACTCGGAGTAATAAAAAAAGGTTGCATTTTGTAAAATAAATATCACCCAGTCTTTCAAAAGTATTAAGAATGCAGTCTCTACATATTTGAATTCTTTCATGCACGGGTCGTTCATCATAAAAGTCGATTCCAAGTCAAGTCAATGTCTTCAACTTTCAGTTTGCATTTCGCTGACCTTACTGGACTTTAAAATCCCTCGAGTCTTGAACTCATTTTATATCCGACCTAGATGTATTTTGCCTAACATTTAGTATTTATTTATGACTAGTTGACCGTATCTGACATCATACCAATAAACTACGATATTATACATGAATAATAAACACATCTGCCTACTTAACTTTTTAATTTTGTTTGTAGTTTTTTAGGTGAAAAGGTAAATATCATTTACTCCGTACTTATTTTGCTCATAACAAAATTAAGTAGTTAAATAGATAAAATGGGTACTTTTGAAAAACAATATCATCCTTTGATGGAATTCTCATAGATATAAATGTTTTAGTTAAAAATGACAAGTTCTACTTATCTATTAAAATAGCATATTTTTAGTTTATTGGTATTTATTTATTTAAATGTATATATAAAATGTAAAGTATAGTCGATCGAATTATGTAACCTCTTTTACCGAATACATAAATTGATAGATTCAATTCATCCCGGCTTTAACCCGAGGATGAAATTGGAATAGTTGTAACATGCATGTAAGCCGGGGCCAGATCAAAAGCTCAGCTCTAGCGTAATGCAGAATACCTTCCCAAGGTAAACTTTTTTTTTGTTATTGTATATCTTGTAAATCCAATACATTGTATCTAAATCCATAGACGATGTTTTGGTTTTAGAAAACTTAAAGGATGACGCTTTTGTTGATATTATTTGTACTTGGAAAGCTCTTGGATACTTTTTGG
This sequence comes from Papilio helenus, assembly GCA_026546675.1. Taxonomy (NCBI): domain Eukaryota; kingdom Metazoa; phylum Arthropoda; class Insecta; order Lepidoptera; family Papilionidae; genus Papilio; species Papilio helenus. Next base: position 1,519,004 of record JAOCNA010000023.1, on the reverse strand, counting down.
AATAATGTGTCACAAAAAACAATTAATAACAATTAAAAATTGATTTTTCTATTTCTATACTAATATTATAAAGAGGAAAGATTTGTATTTTTGTATGTATTGAAATAACTCAAAAACTACTGGGCCGATTTTAAAAATTTCTTCACCGTTAGAAAGGTAATTTATCTGTGAGTAACATAGACTATATTTTTTAATTTCACGCCGGCGAAGTCGCGAGCAACAGCTAGTCTTTTATAAAGTTGCAATTTAAAAGTTAAGTTTGTTAAAAAAATAATAAGCAATCATTCAAATAGTTTTATATTACGTGAACATACAATTAACTCGAATCATGCACAAACAATAAATATGTAGTCACATCATAAACCGATTACAAGTCAAATAATTAACTCACGTAATTGGCGTATTTATTTACGTTAATTTCCAATTAATTATTTAACAATGTTATCGTATTTGGATACGGATGGTATTTACATTAATTAATTATTGACATAACAAAAAAATGAAAACGGGAAACGAGACAATAGTGTGGAGATCAATAGGTACCATAATTTGGGGAGTTTCATTTTTTATCTAAGATGTAGAATCGAGCTACGACGTAGAGGTAGAGGTAAACGTAGAGTCTTCTCGTAGCGCAGATTTTTTGCGTTTCTAAGGTACAGTTGAAGGAAAAATCGGTTATCAGAGGTCGTTGAAGATTTAAGGTACGTGAATGTACACGAATAATAGTGTTTAACAAGGTTTCCGACCTTTTGTTTATATGACTACGTCTAGACCTGACATGAATAATGCTTCTATAACTCAGGCATAGGCTTCTTAGCCCTGCATTTATCATATTTTGTAAGGTTAGTTTTGGTAGGAGAATTTAAAGTAATGTTTATAAATAAAAAAGAATACTATAATTAATAGAAAAAAAATGTTTTGAAAAAACCTGTAGCTACATTTTCTGATGGACATGTATGTTACGTACACACATAACAAAATAAAGCAAAACTTTTCTCTTTTGAATCCAATTTCGAGTCGAAATGATTGTTAACAGCCCCAGGGACTGGCTGTAGAAACGAAATATTATAGAATGGTAGAGAAACGTTATGTGGATGGTCCAAAATTCATGTTCAATTACAAAGAAACATTACATTGTACTTGACATTTGTATTAAAGATTCTTATTTACGATAAATAGCTTCAAAGATTGTTTAATACAAAGTTATAACGACTTTTAATCTTTTGTCTACAGCACAGACATCTTATTTCGCTGTAATTCAATTTCAAATACAGTTTATTTAGTCTTTTTCCACTTCGAATTGAATTTCATCATTTGCTCATTCTCTTTGAAAAGGACAAAGAGAACGAATATAGTTTTGTACAGATATTTGGTACGAGACGTATTTTTAATTCCAATGATTTAATTAGCTTGTTGTTTAAACTAATTTTGTTTAAAATGTCAATGTTGATAAATAATATTAAAGAAAACACTTCTATATTTATGTAATAATACTAAATAAATAATCTTACTTCTTACTAATTTTATAAATGCGAAAGTTTAGATGGATGGATGGTTGGATGTTTGTTATAGTTTGTAGCCTAAACTGCTGAATGGATCTCGATGAAATTTGGTACACATGTAGAGGATAGTCTGGAAGAACACATAGGCTACTTACTTTTGTTTTTTATTAATCTCACGCAGACGGAGTCGCGGGCGAAAACTAGTTAATAATAATTTGAGAAGCAAAAGGTTAGCGTGGTATGGACATGTTATGCGACGAGACGATGAGACATAAACCAGAAAGTGTTAAGATTGAATGTGGATGGCTACAAGGGTAGAGGAAGGCCGAAGAAAGTATGGATGGA
>JAOCNA010000023.1:1456758-1469120 GCA_026546675.1 Papilio helenus | reverse complement strand
ATGACCTCAAGAAGGCCTTTCCCTCGTGATATCATACCCTTGTCAATTTCGAGTACCCTCCGAAATAGTCTTTCTATATTTGTTCCACTTGATGCGCAGATTTAATATAATCTAGTTTTGTAAAGGAAATGGACATACATTCTTTTACTATATTAGTTAAGTTACATTAGATTTGGTGATTCATTTTGTAGGTTCTTGATATGTATTATAAAATTTATTATTTTGTGTTACAATTTGATTGTATATAAACTTCTTTACCCCGTTCTGACTCTATGTATAATAACGTTATCCAAAAAGTAATCACTTACTGGAGGAATCAATCAAATTTGAACGAATCGGTTGTTCCCTGGCTCGTTCCATTCTGAATACAAGCTGGCCGACGATCGCTATACGTTAATTGGTAACCGATGCACTATATCGCAGATGCTACGAAATGAAATTGCTATCCACCACCGTCCTAAAAAGATGACGTAGGGAGCCATCGGCCAGCGTTACTTTTACTTAACGATTTATATTTTCATTAAAATGTTCTAAAAGACGAAGCAACGATAGATGTTATTCCTATAATTTCGAGTTCCGTTCATCTAAGTTCAAATTACTCTTTAAAATCGATGATGCCGTTTGGGCTACGAAATGCCACCGCGGAATTTCAAAAATCTACTTAGCAAGCTGTGATCTTAATGTCACTTTATTGTACTAGTATAGCGATTTCTGTACTTCAATTAACATACATTTTTACACTCCGGTTGTTCGCCTCAATTGCTGTAAACAAAACAATCACATTTATAGGAAAACAATGCTCGTGATGACACAACATTATAATTGTGAAACACGCACCAGTTCACCCTGACCTTGTCTTATTTAATAAGTTACTATGTACGTTTGAAGCAACTTATAACTTTATAATTATTCAGTTCAATTAAAGTTAAACGCTCTTTAACAATGATCGAGATCTCGTTGATATATCAATACAGTTATGACAAGGAGAATAATAAAAGTTATGACAAGAAGAATAAAATTTAACTACAAATATAACATTTTTACTGTCGAGTAGAGAAATAAAATGTTTAAATACAATACAAAAGGGCATAGATGTTTCAAGGACGGAAACAGTATCCTACGCAATCAATCAACATTTACCCTGAAATGTTCACAAACTTGGATCTTAGCGATCGTACCGCATATTAAAACACATAATTTGTTACTAACTAAACTGTTAGCTAAGGACAATTTTGTTACCCCCACAATTCATTATAGTTGAACGTAGTGTCGCATCCTCGTAAATTTAATATCGATCCCTTACTATCGTGGTGTTCACACGGCGCTTTAGTTAATTAATAGCCTCTAGAATCATGTCACCGACTGAGGCTTACTTTAATAAAATATACAACGACAAGTTAATGTAATTTTACGACGTGGTATACTTTATATTGTTGCCACTGGGTACTTTCTATCTTTGTTAACACAGCATTTAATGCTGCTCTTCTTTCATTTAGGGAAATAAAGTGTTTATGATTTTACAAAAAATATAGCCCTATTGCCCTACACAAAGTTACTGCATAATAGTGCAATGGGTTCATCGCGAGTCAGAAGTGACGCAGCCCGCCCCTACGAAGTCCTGGCGCGCGGCCAGGCTACGACGTTTGAATTGCCCCAATGAGTCCATTGTTCCCCTACCCCCAGCCTGCCTCAATCAATTCCTTTGGACCTGTCTCATTCCTATCTTGTGCAAACTTCTTTATTTATAAACATAGTATACTGTATAGTTTTTTTATATTGAAATTATGGAAGCATAAATTTTCCACTTTTCAAGATTTGTTGAAAATTCAACATTTTTGGAAAATTTCACTTCTTTTTCAGATTTTATATCAATCTCAGTAGCTCTTGGTAAAAACTTAACGACTTTCTAATTTAAGTAAACGTTTTTGGTGAAGGATTTTCAGCGATATGTTTGTCGCTGACAGTCTATTATATTCTAGGCGTGTTTTGTTTGAAATTCTTTGGGTACTCGGGTAATTACTTATTTCAGAAGTGTTAAAGTTTGTTATTTGGTTGACAACTTTTAGCTCAACGTATTTCCAAGCTAAATTAAGTTCATTTTCTCTTTTTAATCTGATGAGGTTAAATTAAAATAAGACTTAACCTGCGTTTTTTGCAAAATGCTTCATCAGTAGATACTGTTGCGACATTATATGCTTTAAAGTTCAGGGTACTAGGTGTATTTTTATCTGTCCCCGGCCTTTGTGTCGTGCCTTTTTGACGTCAAACAGTCTACAAATAGATGCAGTAAAAATAAAACTGGCCTGCCCTAATTGCCTGCCCTAAGTGCGGCCACTGAAGGCTCGAAGATAAGATTCTATCGCCGTTTGAATTTGCTTTGCCAACTTTTTGTTTTTATTTTACCGCCGTCTTGCTACCGTTTGGCTAAAGCTTGCTTTGATAGCGATGAAAAGTTCTAGAAGACTTAATTTGATCTCTTGTTTCATCTACATTGTATCGAGTTACTGGTTACGAAACCTTAATCTAACTTCACGATGTCATCTTTGTCGCAACTTTTTAGGTAAATATTAAAATAAATAAATCAATACATTTGTTTATTTGTACTCTGTAACTGGCATACGGGATTATTATTATGCTAATGTTTCCGCCGTGGTAATCTAATTGCGGTGAAACCTGGTAAGTGCAAGCGAGCGGGGATTACACGAAGCAACAGCCGTTCCCGTCTGACTCGATTGTACCCGACTGTACCTCTATTGAGACGATCTCCTACAAACAAGCTTAGTGTATCGATACGAGCTTGAGGCGCCGAAGAGTCTTGGCGACGAGGTTATACAAGTTTATTGCCTACGGATATGTGCACAGTATAGTCAGAGTCACATGTCAGTTTTCTCATTTTGTGACATGTCTCGTTATACTTCTATCATATTGGGGGTTACTGATTTACGTTAATTATGATATGATATTAGTTTTAATATCGTACTGATCAAAAGCGGAATAAAACAAAATGTATAACTGGCTTAAAACTTAGAAGTAGACTACGTAGTACTGTGTTATTCTAGACTATGTCTTATATACCATATGTGCCAAATTTGATTGAAATCGTTAAATAGTTTTGGAGATACGTTGTAATATACATCCATCCATCGAACCAAATTTCCGTATTTATAATAATAGTATGTGTAGTATGGTGGTAATGTGGGTAGTTAGATATAGTGTACCGTCCGCTTAAGTTTAATAAATCAATCCAATGTCAACCGCTGTTTCATTGACTTCCCAAACATCACACTATGAAGTATGATATTATAATTAGCATGATGTCTTTTTATATGATATTTTAATGCCTGTAGAATAACTTTACTAGAAAGTACTTTTGAGAGAGCGCAGGTGATCACTTAATAGAACAACTTACTAAAGTTATACAAAAAACATAAAGCCATTTGTTAAATAATAAAATACTTAAAAGTTCAGCGTTACGTAAAACAGGCAAAGGAAAAAGGGTTTAACAATTTAATGTAGCGGCTGTGACCTGCCTCGCTCCGAGCAATGAATAAACAACGGCTGAGTTCAGTGCCCCTACAAACACTAAACCCACCACGGATACATCTTATCTATAAGGGTTTAGTAAACAACCATTTGCCAAACAAAAATCTCCATCGAATCCCTGCAGAACTTTGCACAGAAAGTGTCGCAGTTACCCGCTTCTGGAAGTAAACTTTGCTAAAATACGTACTCTTTTTTACATTAATCTATTTTCTTGCTATTCACATTATACGATTTCACGTTACTTTGTCTTAAAATCTCCTCACAATTACATTTCCAATGAATAGTTGAAATTGTGCATTGAGGTATGTCGTTTATTTATACTAATAGGTAAAGAATGGAAAGATCGCCAGATGACGTAAAATATGTTAGCGTTCATAATATTTTCGGATATTTGGAAGCAAAGCATAAATAATATAATACGGTACGGAATGTTTTTACTGACTACGGTTTCGCTATTCGTACAGCAAGGGTCTGGAATGAATTACCCTCGTCAGTATTTTCATTTGAACGCATTTTGGGTTATGTCATACGTAATTTGAAAAGGCATCTATCTGTAATTTACTTTCTACTTAATCTAGGATCAACTCGAATTTATTACATAGCTTTAGTAATACGTAAAAAAAAACTGCGAGTGGAAAGATTACATTGGGATTATTCCTCATAAATAAATACGTTAAAGCAACTGAATTTAAAATTGTTGGTGATGTTATGTGAAATAAAACTAAATGAATCTGGGTCAGAGAAAGGCTTAGTTCATATTAATTAGCCACTCCGAATAGAGCCACTTTAAGCCCATCAACATCGATACAAGGTTTTGAGTTTAGAGCACTGGTTTGGAGAGAGTGTAAATAAAACATTAAATTATTTTTCACACTGTCGATGTGTTTGCATAAAACAACCAGCACGTTCAATGTGTACAAATGTATGATGTAATTGTGGTTGTCGGTTTCCACTGCGATACATTTACATGTATAGTGGCATCACTATCATTCTCCTTGAAAGAACAGAGACAACAAGATGCAAGTTTTACAGCAGTGGAATTCTACGAGGCATGTCTGTTCGCGAATTTTCTCTAAACATACCTCATTTACCGTAGAGACGTCGTTTACGTGAAAGCTTTATAAGTTACATCATGAATATAATACGCTGTCTAAATTATGAAACCAAATGCCTCGGATCCCTTCTGCTTTCGTTACACATTGTAATAATGGAGAAGCTCTCGAATACCAAGAATTCTAAAAGCCTACGAAGAAACTCTGAGTCGCAGGAATAGTTCACGAGACTGACCCATTTTATTCCACCGGTTAAGTATATGTATAAATAGTGAAAGGAGGTATTCTTGAGTAGGGCTCATTTCGCATTCTGAGCGGCGTGCATGTTCCAGCGTACTCACGAATATGTGCTTGAAAATACGCTTAATGCAATTTTAATAAGGCTGCAAACAAAGCCGAGAAGCGTCTTACTATCTTAATATTAGAATATCTTAATCTGGTGTTACGATGATTGATGACTACAGAGAAATTTAACTCATGTAGTCTTTATTCTATACAATGCGGATGCAACAATTAACTTGTTAGAAATATGTGCGTGATTTTCCTAATCTATGGTGGTTTTGTAAACTAATATTGTAGTAGACAAATATCAACTAAGACCATATAATAATCATGATATCTCAGGGTTGCTTTTGTTAAGGATTTTAATTAATGTATTTTAAAGCTATAAGGGTTATTTAGGGTGATTTATTAAAGGTCATGACTTGCCACTTCTATCGGGGTGATATCAATGTTACGGTTTCCGTTTCAAGGGGCGTTGTAGGTGTCCTTGTTTCAGACTGGCCGACCCCTCTGCTTCGCGCTCGTCGCCGAGGATGACATCGTTAACGTTTATTTGTGTCAACGAGGACAAATTTATAGTAATGACATATCGTAAATTCGACGAACCGTGACTTTTAACACTTTGAAATATTTCATACTGATACTTATTATTTTGATCAGTGACTGTCGATATTTTTTTTAATATCGAATTTATTATACACGAGTTCATAAGTGTTCTTTCGAATGCATTTTAAATTTTTCGCAACAGATGTGTGAAGTCAAGCGAGTAATTATTCAAACGGAATGTTCAACGAAATTGTGTTTGTTTATGAAGTACGGTTTTTCTTTTGAAGACGCGAAGTAATGGAAACAATCTGACAGTCGGTGTTCCTTCCGGAAAAGTCGTTAAAGCGACGGAGGAACAGAGGAAAACGAGGCTAACTAGCGGAGAGACCGGAGCGCTTGCAGACCGCCATTGTTGGAGTTTACTATAGATTTCTTTACTGATACTGGCGCCCTCTCGCGTTATTAATGTACATTTTGATACTGCGGGATGTAGATTTTTTCATAAAAAAGATAGCTTTGGTAATGAGTTAATAAGACTGGGGAAAATAAGCATAGGTTACTTTTATCATAATGCATATATTGATTTAACTGAATACATCAATTTTCGGGTAAATGTATTACAAAAGTAAGGTCTCTCTCTGGCATTAATTTTTTTTCACACAAAAGCTATCCATTTTCCGTTTATTCCTGTTTGCATCGAGCTGGTAACAATAAAGCTTACCCTCGACAGCTGAATGCAGCTTTGTATAGCTTTGTGTGTCGTATTCCTGCCGAGTGCTTTCAAACCCCGAGCACGAGGCAAGCCTTTCCTACTGCGTTCCTTTCCGTTTGCGTCATTTTTATGTCGAAGAGTCTAACACAAAAAAGTTTTTTGTTTTTGAAGCTTTATTTCATTATGACAATAATATGATATAATAAATACGTTATCCTCAGCCATGATTGCAAAATAAAATAACTCGCACCATAAAATATTTTATCTCTTCTAATTGTTTGACAAAATGTAGTGTCAATAAAGAATAAAAAAATTAAAGTATCTATTGATATTATATGTAAATCCTTGAACATTTCGTATTATTTTTCTAGTACATGAAGTCGTTGTTATTGTTGGGTCGACGTGACTTCCAATTTGTCTTTAACGATTTTATTTATACTGCAGTGTGACTCCCCTCTTGCCACATGCTACCGTCGTGATGACAAGACAAAAGAACGTGTAGTTTAAAATACTATACTTTTTTTACTCGATAAGTCTGGTTGTGTTGGAAATCGAATTTTTCTGAAGTACAAACCCGAGGTTTGATTATTTTTGAGAATTGAATAATTGACTTTTAAATCGATCGAAAGCAAGATTATTCTGCAACAAAAAGTTTCCCCAGTTTAGATGTGGAAAACCTAAGCCATCATGAATAATACATTCGTAAACATACGTAGTGTTCGTACATGGTAATAACAGTTAGTGTGTACGCGTTCGTCCGGGGTCACGGCACCAATGGATCCTAAAGAGGAAGCGAGCTAATCGGTTCCACTCCTGATTGGACAGCCGCGGTCTTATCGATTCCATTTAGATTACATTAAACATTCCGGATGTCTAGCCGTTACGTAAAGGACGGCTCGAGTGTTATGTAACTACTATCTGTAGGTAGCAGGGATTGATATGCGGTACGGTATGCGGTATTCTAGCGGTCATCTCCGATTAGTCGATTTATATTGCGATTGTAATATTCCAATGGTTGTGAGATGAGATTGTTTTTCAATATGATGTTACATGCATTTATGTCACTTGTTACTAATATGCTTATTATAATATGCTTGTTATAATATGCTCTACTTATACTGAAGTTAATGTACGAATGATACCGTGAACATTGGTGTATTGCACTTTTCTATAGTTCTCTACGCGATAACTTCTACATTTTAGTTCTATTTTAATATACTTCTACAATACAATGAAAGGAATATGCTATTAGATATGTAAATAAATTCATGTTATTCAAATTTTGTTGTTTCTTCCCACGTTATTCAAGACGCTACATATTTTTCTTCTAGTTTGTTGGTTCTATGTTTGGCCTGGTTTAACTTTGATAGCAGTGTATTTCAATCTGGAAGTTCGGGATCTTCTATATTACTTGTAAAGTTGTGCAACAACAATTAGTCTTTGGATAAGTCTCTTCAATAGCAGATTCAAATAATAGCGAATATTTGAATCTGCTATTGAAGAATTCAAATGAAAGGAAATCTGTATGTATTATCAGATGCATTTTTGTCTCATTTTTTTCAGACAGAAGGAGAAAGACAATAATATGGTTTTGTATAAATTCTTTGGAAATAGAAATTGACCGTTGTAGGCATTGTTTTTGTATTTGTTGTAGTGCAAGTATGTAGTCAAAGATTAATGAATACATGTTGGAATGTATCAATAATACTAAGAGTCAATAATGTATGTAATATGTAATTAATGTTTATTAAATATCACGATAACGCATAACTAATGCTAATGTGCAACAAAATAACTGTTTATCGTACAGCGTATATAGAAGAATGACTAGTATTAATTAAACGGGCGTTATGCATAGATTATGTTTTAACTCTTGGTATGTAGTCTGTTACATTATTATTTTATTCCTTTTTTTTTATAAGAAAAGGGGGCAGACGAGCAGTGGCAATACATAGCTGGTCAACGACTCCCATAGACATCCGCAACACGAAAGGAACTACAGATGCGTTTCCGGCCTATATTATTCCTTATTTAAAAAGTGTTTATAAGTAATCTTTTGAAGTAATAGTAGAAGTTATAATTGTAAAGATATTACTGTCATACATTTATACAAAACCATACATAGTTTGTCCATAAATCTATTAAGACATTCAAAATTTGTGACGTCACTTTTCATTTGGGAAAAAAATAATATTTAAAGGTTATTCTTACAAAATATGTTATTAAAATAAGAATTTGAAAGCCGTCCTTTCATTTGGTGTAGCTTTGGCGGCACAGATTTTTTACGTAAAGTCTACGAAAACCGGGGCGTGAACAGTGAAGTGGTAAAAGAGCTTCTACGGTACCTTCAATGTTTCCTTGCCGGAAATTTTTATTCCAAGAGCCTTTTTAACTAGGGCACGGTGCGCGGTAGGCGGCACTTTAATTATTTTGCTCCCATAATCATTAAACTGAATGTAATTGTGGAATATGAGACTTAATTTGTTTGACATGGATGTAATGTTAAGTTATGCCTTTGTCTCTTAATTAATTAGACAGACAACTGCCTCACTCAGAGTCTAAGTGTCTTAGTATAGATTTAGTATAACAGATCTACAGTAAGGATTTTCCTTAACGTGCAATTAACGACTCTGAGCATTGCAAGATAATTAAATGACGTTTAACACTTAAAGTGAGTAGTTTATTTACAGTTAAGGTCGAATGATAATCTAAGTGAAGTCATGCAATTTTGATGCGAAACTGTTATCGATCTTATTTCCCTATAGAATTTAAGTGCCACTCCTTTGTTGAGGGCCTCTATGTTCGTACGTGGCTTATGAATAGACTGTCGTTACTAAACAATGAAGATGCTTTTTGACATCGTAAATTAACACGTTAAGTGCCACGACTTGCTGCGAGATCACGTGAAAATCGTAGTACCATTGAACGTGTTAACTAATTTTGCATAGTTTACAGTTTAATATTGATTTATGAGGAGTTTTGGTTTTAGTTTAGGTGTAGTTCCGGAAAGCTATCACACTAATAAAAAAGCAGTTTCTCAAAAGAGACCAAAAAGAACTGATAGATGGCGGGTATGTAGGTCTTGTAAACGAGCCGATCTTGCATGAATAGAAGGCACTTGTACAAAATTGCGAACGCCAATCCATTAGTTGCCGCCCTCGGCGCCAATTTGCCAAGATGAAGCTCTTTCCTTCTATATATAGCTGTACACTGCTTGACCTATTTTAAATTACATCTTGAAGCTCAGTTCACTTTGAAAAGAGGGAAATGTAAATAACCTTAATTGCTTAATATGCCTTCAATGATCATTCTTTTGACGTCTCGCAATAACACTAGAAATGAAATTGTTTGTATCATTATCTTGAAATATTGGTTGTATGTAGTTTGTGTTTTTGTTTGTTACAGTCGAAAGCTCTTGGGAGAGTGCTGTTCGATCAAGTGTGTCGACAGCTACATCTACTGGAAGCCGACTACTTCGGCCTGGAGTATCAGGACTGCAGCGGTACAAAGGTATGTCTATCTTATTATACAGATGTATGATTTTCGATACCAGAAGGTATAGGTCTAAATCTTACAGAGCGGAGCGTTCAAACCCTCGATACGCGAGGCTCTTTAATTAAATTTCACAACCTATAAATTCGTTCCAGCGTGTTTACGGAATATTTTAGTTTCTATTAATATGAAGTTATATTTATAAGAATAGTGTAGTATATTTATTTCATTTTTATTTGTTAGTAAAATACGTCGTTTCAATTAAAGTTGGTTTTATTTTTCTATCTGTAGCTAAGAAATAATAATAAACTGATAATAAACTGCTAACAACTTTTGTATGCATTGTTATTGGTAATCCAACGTGTATGATTTTAGGCTTTAGGTAATGGTGATTATTATAGAATACGCTATATCATAATCGTCTTTTATAGTACTGGCTGGACGTGGAGAAGGCGATGTGCCGTCAGGTAGGACTGTCTCTATTGGAGCCGACGCTCCGTTTCTGTGTCAAGTTCTATACACCGGACCCCGCGCGGCTTGAAGAAGAGTTCACGCGGTACCTCTTCTGTCTGCAAGTCAAACGCGACCTCGCCGCTGGAGAAATACAGTGCAATGAGAACACGGCAGCACTAATGGCCAGTTACATCGTACAAGGTATGTACAAAAGACTAGGTACAATAATCCTATTTCCCAGAGGGCCCGGTTCTACTGAACTTCCCTTCGTTCTTTAGTATTACTTGTTGGTTGAGGCTAATTTTGTTACTGCAGTTCTTTAGTTTGTCGGTATGCGTTCTTCTAAGTCAATTAGTGTCTTCATGTAGTTTCAACACGATGTATAGAGAAATAAGTACAAATCACAGCAGTGATTTGATTTCACATTTGTTAGTATCGTAGAACAAAAGTTTAATAGATATATGCATGTCTCAAGTCTTGAGTAGAGACAGCTCTAGTTATACTCAGTTATTTTCTATGGATGTAAATGTCAAAACAGAACACTGCGCCAGACACATTTGTATGAGTTTCCAAGTTTTATTTTTGCCATCAATAACTGTCGATTTCTTCATGCCGATGATATATCAAGTTGATACAATGTTTATAAAATTGATTTGCTTACATATATTAATTTTAAATGCAATTTATGGTAAACAAGATGAAATTAAGCGCATAACTTGTGTGCCAGACGAGATTTTACCTCCCTTATAACATATTTACGAAGGTATGAGCGGCGGGTTCGCTTACGTATGTATGCACAGAGTAGCGGCAGCAGTACCCACCGCACATTTCATATTAATACATTATTTTATTGTATGAAATATGAACTATGACGTCACGAATCTGTTTGATATTTGTTTTAAACTGGTGGCTTAAATATTATTTCAGTTTCAGAAGACAATAGTTTTATCTATACTTATAGTTATTGTTCTAAATGTTTTACATATTGAGTAATAACGATATCAAGTGTATTTCGATTTTAATAGACAGGATTGCGACTTGGTTGGTTACTATTCTATTTGTGCATTTTACATTATAGTATTTCAACTTGTTAAAACATTTATATTACAAAGAAAATGCAGTTTTTTTCCTATTTTTCATAAAATGTATAGCTTGATGTTTCTCTGTTGACTTAAAGCGATGATTTAAAGTTAATAATAGTTAATATTTTGTATGTCTGTATTGTAGCGGAGTGCGGCGACTTTGTGCCGGAGGACTATCCCGACCACACTTACCTTAGCGGGTACAAATTCTTTCCCGGACAGGACCCGGAGTCCGAGCGCAGGATCATGGAGAATCACAAGAAACACATGTAACCTAGTTTTGTCGATAATAACATTGCTGCATTAAAATAAGATAGTAGAATCTAGTGAATTATTTTGAATTCTAGTTGTTTTTCGTAAGAGGTAATGACGAAACTATAAAGTCTGGGTTACTTTGTAATTGTGGGATTTGTCGGATTTGGGAAGTAATAATTGATGTACAAAGCGAATAGCTATTTGGTAAGACTTGTCTTCACATACGTTCAAGCTATTATTAGCTAATTACCACTCAGCAAATAACTGGCTGGTAATATTATCTTGTGGGTGTCCCGTAGGTCTACACTTTGAGGATCACTGGACTTAGTCCATAGCAAAAAACAAGAAATCACGCTCGGATAATTTAAACGTGATGCAACATTTATAAGAAGCGAACAAAATTGAAAATGCATCGTGTAATGATGCGGTGAGGTAATCAGTGCGTGAAGGAAAAAGTACATACCAGCCGAGGGAAATGTTACTTTTGTTTATGGCTTAATTGTAGATGATTAAATACTCTTTGGACGGAAGATGCATCTTAATAATAGACAACAAATGACGTATGAAGTTTGGCGGGAATTTGAAATGTCAAATGTCAAAATATTTTAGTTTTTAAAGTTGTTTTTAAACTTTGTATTATTTATTATTTAACCTTTGTTTAAATTATCAACTGTTGTGCGATTGTCGATTGTTTCGCTAGCCAATTCAACTGTTTAGTTGCACAACTAAAAATCGAGTAGTGTACATAAGCTCATAGGAATCAAAGAGAGACTAAACAGTTTGCATGCATTACAGACAATAAATGACGTATGGATTTTGGCGGGAATTTGAAATGTCAATTGTTACATTTTAGTTATTAATCTATACCCCGGAGATGGCCAGTTATGGCGTATATATCGAGTAATCCGCCATTGTCAACTATGCAGCGATAAAAGTAACGCACCT